>JAJOOS010000718.1:0-58698 GCA_029582725.1 Solanum chiquidenum | reverse complement strand
AAATTAAAGTTTGGTGAAGTCCAATTAAAATTAAATTAATGCCAATATGTACAAGTAGTTACCCCCCCACACCCACCCACACACAATCACCACCACCACACTAGTTGGTTCTTTCTTTTTTTGACTTTTGACAAAATACAAACTAAGTTTATGAGAGGGATATTTATGTGCACTAAAATTGAGAAGAAAATATTTTTTTATGGTTAGATATCATTTAAATTTATCGTTTATTTAGTACATAGAATGTTTCATTCAGTAACCTTATTAACCACATTTGTGATGATTTTGTTAAGTACAAACTATTTTCTTTATTAACAACATTTGTGATGATTTTGTTAAGTACAAACTATTTTCTTTAACTTTATAGTTGTGTGTGTGATTTTTTAAAATTGATTTCCTTCGCAAATTATTTTTGAACAATCATATAATAATTTAATTAAAAGGCATGTCGATTTTACGTAAGTCCAAGAATGAGGGGTTTCTTTTTATAGAGGAAAAAATAAACATCTTTTTATATGACTTTAATATATTATAATTGAATTTTAAAATATTTGTCGTTATACAAATACTTAGACATTAAGGAATACATAATACGCAGAAAATTTGGATTCTTAAGTTAATAAAGCAAAAAAGTAGATGAAAGAAAACAAAAGAGAAAAAGAGAAGGTTTTTTTTCTTCTTTTCTTTTTGTAAAGTGATATATAAAAAAGTTTTCAATCACACACTTTGATAGCTAAAAGGTAGTAATAAAGGAAGTTTGTCTTAGTGGAAAAGTGATTAATAATTAGTTGTGAATAACATGATCTTGCTTAGAAGCTTCACTCAATTGGAATTAATACGAGTTTCGAATTTTAGGTTTATAAGCTTTAAATTCTTCAAAAAGATAGAAATTTATGAAATTTTATGCATGGACGTTTTTCAGTAATGTATCTTTAAATAACGTAAATAGATTTTTAAAAGTGATAGTAAATGCTTCACAAAGATTTCTTTTTACCAGCATTGAAGAGTTTTCAAAATATGCAACATGACGATTATGTTAATAATGATCCTTTTGTTTGACCAAGAAATCTTTTTAGTAGTACATATAAATCATGTCTAGCATTTATTTTTTTCCAATCTAATTGTTAGATTTTAAAACTAATTGGTAAATATAATAATATTGGATTTGACTCAACTTGTGATTAATAATCCTATTGAGAATGAAATTTTATATACGGGCGCTCTTCATTAATGTATCTTTAAATAATGTAGACAAAATTTTAGAATCGATAGTAAATGCTTCACAAAAATCTTTTTCCACTAACATTGAAATTTTTTCATAATGTGCAACATGGCGATTATGTTAATAATGATCCTTTTGTTTGACCAAGAAATCTCATTAGTAGTACTTACCATGCATGTCTAACATTTTTTTTCATAATCTAATTGTTAGATTTTAAAATTAATTGATAAATATAATAATATTAGATTTGACTCAACTCGATAAACAATCCTATTGAGAACGAAGTTTCTCCAACCCATCGTAATTATCTTTTCTTTATTAGTATAATAATGAAGTTGAAATATGTTCAACGTTCCTCAACTTGCATGGTTTATTTTCTTTAAAATTTTGCAAAACAATGATATTGATTAAAATAATTTAGTTGTTTATTCATAGATTAACTTGCCCTTTAGAGATGTTTTACAATGATAATTAATTAGTTTATGTTTGTCCTTTAATTCAAAACCTAACATTAAAATATATTTTTTTTTAATTGTTTGGTTCCTTAAAAAAATGTATTTTTCCAAAAAAATAATAATGGAAAATAAGGACTTTTTTCTACTTTCTGGGCAAGTTATTTTCCTCACAATTATCTCAACTTTCAATTTAACTATGGTATTGCTCTAACTAATGTCTATTTGTTGTTATATAAATTTTTAATACTAAAAAAAGTTATTAACATTGTATATATAATATTAAAAATATCATGAATCCTTTGGCATGACTCAGTTGGTTTGGAGGGCAATGGCGGAGCCACCTTGTAACTAGGGGTTCATCAGAACCCCCTTCGACGGAAAATCATATTATTTGTACATGGTTAAGATAATTTTTAGCGGTATATAGTAGATGTCGAACCCCTTTCGACTACTTTGTGTGTCTATTTCTTTAGATTTTGAACCCCCTTATCTAAAATCCTGGCTCTGCCATTGTTAGAGGGTGGTTATCCACACGGACAATTCGGGATTGATCCCCCTCAATGCCTTCTGAGTTGAGCTGTCGCATAGGACTTGCCTAGTACGGCTTACATCCCTTGTGTAGTTTGCGGGCGGATACACAATGAAGATTACGCAATGCACACAAAGTGAAACTCTTAACTGGGAGTTTCAAATTTGAACTTTGAAGATAACAAACTCCATATAATCTAATTTGAAATTTGAAGATAGCAAAATACATATAATCAAACATTTATGTTTTAGCGATTTTTGATACGACTCAAATTTAAATTAATCGAACCAAATAATTATACCAAAAACTCTAGTTCGGAGGTGGGAGTGGGTGTGTGTGGCGTGGGGTGGGGTGGCGTGGGGGGGGGTGAGGAAGGAATATCTCTTTTTTATAACATTGGTCATAATATAGTCCAACTTAAAACTTCCATGCTGTAGGTCCCATTTGACCTTTTCTCTTCCCCTTTCAATTTTTAATTATTTGATGTAAATATCAAATATTAAAATTTGATATGATATAGTATTATTAAATTTCGATACGGTAAATTTAATAATTATTTACTATTAATTAAAAACATATTTTGATTATTTATATACATAATATATCTAATTTTTACATATTAATTTTTCGAGAAATCACGTATAAAATAAAAGTTAGACTTCCACTTTCAAATCTTAACGGTATAAATTTAGCATTATAAATTCATCAAGATATATAAACCAATCGTTAATGTTAACGACATATAATTAAAAATGACATTCTGTATTTGATTTGACAAATCAAACTTTAATACGATAAACCTCGATTCGATAATTTATTTCCATCCCTATATATTTCAGTCAAACAAATTTTTTTTCTTAGAATAAGACTATTTGTCGACTGTAACAACCTCTTGACTTTATTTAAGATTAAAAAAACAAAACAAGTTATAACAACTCAAGATGTCATGTTAGAATTAAACTTTACAAAATTATTTTATTTTCCTTAATTTAGTCTTAATAGATAAACATAAACAGCAAAAATTCCAAAAAAAAAATAAAATAAAATTGGTGCCTGACAAATGATAATGCTTCCAACTTAACTTAGCAGAAGAGTGATAGAGTCCTTCCCACACACTAAAAAATAAAAAGACTCAATTTTTATCATTCTTTCTCTTTCAAGATTCCTACTTTTTTGCTCTTTCCACATTTATTGCTCAATTTATTTAAGTTAAGAGGAAAAAAAAAACATTCTTTTTCACTCCAGAAACATATGTATAGCAATCATATACATTAATGTTATGTTTTGTGGTTTTTACTTTTTTTAAATTCTTTGATATTATGCTCAACTTTTTAGCCAAGTGTACTTTTTGATGTTCCCATCTCCATAGTAGTTCTTGTTCTTTTTTTTTTTTTAGCAAAGAACAAGATTTGGAGTAATGGGTACTGGAGTTTTCATCTTCTTTGTTTGGTTTGCTGTTTTTCTTCTCATTAATGGCAGCCAAGCACAGCCAGGTACTAACCCTTTTGTATAAATTTGTTTTACTTATTTTTTGTTTGTGGGGTTCTAGATTTACTTGTTCTTGTTCATGGGTTTCTGTTGTTAAGTGTTGTACTACTTTTCTTAAAGAAAATATGTTGTGATTTTCTTGAATTAGCTTGTCTTGATGTTCATAGTGTATTTCTCTGTGCAAGATTTGATTTTTAAGAGTATCTTTTAATCTTAGTGAAGGTTGGCAGAATGGTAAAGTTTCTTTCACAGTTAATCAGAGATGAAGTCGTCTTTGTTAGGGAGCGCTGAGACCCCAACAGTGAGCTTTCTATTGCGCGAATTTGGAGTAGTTGGGGAGTTGGTTCTTGACGCTGGACTCTTGATTCTAAAAATAGAAGAAGAAAAGAAGTACATGCATGATATATGTGTTTGTGTGGTGGGGGTGGGTGAGGTTGTGTCTACTGCTTTTGATGATGCTCTTTGAACAAAAATTCCTATTTGATTAAGGTAGTTAGTTTTACTTGAAATGGAAAATGGAGAAAACAAATATAGAAGAATAGGAGAAATTAAATGTTTTGTTTGTCTCATTTGTATGTGTTACATACTTTAAGGGATGCATCTATAGTTGAATGCATATTCATGGAATGTATGTATTGTGGGTGCTTATGATTTCATTCTTGAAAATCTGATGGACCATATTACCATTTAAATCTTTGACTCGGTATCATACTTGTAGAAAGGGAACTCTGATTTAGAACAGACTCTGAGCAGGAAAAGTTTCGACCTTTTGGAGGATAAATTTTAGACTATGTTGAATAGCTTAATCCAATTCTTGAAGGCTGGCTTGCGTCAATTGGTGTCCAACGGAGTCATGCCTATGCTGCCTAATAATATGATAAAGATCTGGCATTGATTGAGATTTGACTTAACTTGCTATAAATGAGAGAAACATTTCCTGATCCCTTTGTGCAGATTGTTACAAGTAAAACACTAGAAATAAGCATAAGCCTGGAACCACTTACATCAAGTGGCCATTCAATTGTTTCAAGTTAAATTCTCAATGCAGCTGCCAGCCTGTCCTTGTCATTGCCCATTGCACAAATTAAAATTCTGCCAGATGCCATAGGTGATTTTGACTTGTGAGAGCTGATAGAAAGAGTTATTAAATTGCATGAATAAACCACATTAATCATAAAGCTTTTGTTGGCAATCATAAGAAGTGTTGATAATCTCAAGCAGAGAACTGATGATGTACTCAGAATTTTCTGTAAGTTAGTGGTTTGAGACCTCATTTCGGCTTTAGTAAGCCAGATCCTGATCTAGATTTAAAGAAATCGCTGAAAATGATGTTTAGTTGTTGACACTGCATTTGGCTTTTAAAAATGCAACTTCTTGGTGTAACTAAAACAATAGCATCTAACAGAAAAGTGTTGTGCAATCGCTTAAGTTTCTGCGACACTAGAGAGATTAATAGGAGGTTGGACAAAAAAGTATTGGGGAGAGGTGCTTAGATAGGACATGGCACATCTTCAACTTACCGAAGACATGACCTTAGATAGGAGAATGTAAAAGGTTAGTAGTTAGTGGAGAATTGTTTCTTTATTAGTTGCTATGTTTTCTTCAATGTCGTTTTTCCTGTTCATACCTACTTTGATTTGTTGAACTCGAGCCAAGGGTCCTCCAGAAACAATTTCTCTACCTCCACGAGGTAGGAATAGATCGGCATATACTCTAACCCCCCCCCCCCCCAAATCCACTTGTGGGATTACACTGTGTATGTTGTTGATGTTAAGAGAGATTAATAAGACATGAAGTAAAATTTCTGGGTGTTGCTAAAGGAGAAAGCAGTTCTCATTCTTTAATGAAGCTTTACCAATGGGTGTGAAAGTTGGTGGATATATATTCATTCTTTATGCACTGCTGATAAATTTTAAACTGTCAAACAGGTTTTGTAAGTTTAGATTGTGGAGGCAAAGACAACTTCACAGATGAACTTGGTCTTAAATGGACTCCTGATACTCAAATGATTAGCGGAAATATAGCCAATATCTCTGTAGCAAATGAGACGAGGACACAGTATATGGCCTTGAGATACTTTCCAGCCGATAACAGGAAGTATTGCTATACACTTGATGTGATTCCCCGAAACAGGTACCTTGTAAGAGCAACTTTTCTATATGGAAACTTTGATAAGGACAATGTTTACCCAAAGTTTGATATCTCACTTGGGGCAACTCATTGGGCTACAATAGTTATATCTGATGCTAATACAATGGAGTACCAAGAGGTAATATTTCTAGCCAAGGAACCTTCCGTAAGTGTCTGTTTATCCAATGCAACCACTGGGCTGCCCTTCATTTCTACACTTGAGCTCCGACATTTTAATGGTTCAATATATATGACTGAATTTGAGAATGATTTTTTCATGAGCGTCTCTGCTAGGATAAATTTTGGCGCACAGAGTGATGATCCTGTCAGGTATCTTTCAGTTCTTCTGTTACTGTGGCAGCTTCCAAATCTATGTTCTTGCACGTTCTTGTATATTTTTAGAATATGATAGCCATTGACATTTTTGAACTGAAACAAGCAGGCTTAGGCTCTGTCCCTAGCATGCTTCTTCTGACTTACTGTTTTTGTTCGATTTCCGAAATTTTAATCTTCCCTTAATGTCCTTATTCTCCTAGGTACCCTGATGACCCATTCGATAGAATATGGGCGTCTGACATCATAAAAAAAGCCAATTACCTTGTTGATGTGGCTGCTGGTACTGAAAGAGTTTCAACCAAAATGCCAATTGATGTGAATACCTTAAATGGTGAGATGCCTCCTCAGAAAGCAATGCAGACTGCTGTAGTAGGAAGAAATGGCTCGTTAACTTATCGTCTGAATCTCGATGGTTTCCCTGGTTTTGGTTGGGCATTTACTTATTTTTCTGAAATTGAGGATTTGAAACCTGGTGATAGTAGGAAATTCCGGTTGGTTCTCCCTGGAGCTCCTGATATCAGCAAGCTTGTTGTTAATATCCAAGAGAATGCCCATGGGAAATATCGTTTATATGAGCCCGGCTACTTCAACTTGTCCTTGCCCTTTGTATTATCTTTTCGTTTCGGAAAGACATCCGATTCCACCATGGGGCCTCTCTTGAATGCTATGGAAGTAAACAGATATGTGAAGAGAACTGATGGCTCTTTAGACGGTAAAACCATGTCTTTTTCTTTGAACATTATTATATTGTGGTTCGTTGAAATGATTATCTGCAGTTTATTTCATTAGAAGAATTTTTTCTGTTATAATGAGCACCTTTGTTCATTAGTTTCAAAATAGTAAGGCATGTCCGTTACTCTTTGCATGTGTTGCAGGACCAGTTATTTCTAGTTTAGTCTCGCAATACTCTTCTGCCAATTTGATAAACGAAGGTGGTGACCCATGCTTACCAGTCCCATGGTCCTGGATCCGTTGTGACTCAGATATCAGACCAAGAATAACATCAATGTATAGTTCATCACTTTAGCTTCTTTATCTGTAGTTTCATGTGTTCCACTTTCTGCACTTTAGTTATGGAAGAATTAAGATTACTTTCTAGTTCTCTTTATATTGTTCTCGCAACCTGAAGCAATAGGCTAATTCACAACTGTCACATTTGGCAGTAAATTGTCTGGGAAAAATTTGACTGGAAATATTCCGTCGGAGTTGACAAAGTTGAGCGGCTTAGTTGAGCTGTAAGTCATAATATCGTTCTGTTAAATGTTCCATGCATATGCTGTGGTTCCCTTCTTCCTTTTCTGCTGCTGTATAATCAATATGCACCCATGTTCCTAATGCAGCTGGCTGGACGGGAATTCACTGACTGGTCCAATACCCGATTTTAGCGGATGTCCCAACTTACAGATAATGTAAATTGAGCTGCCTTTTTCAATTCAACCTTTTTAGATATTCTCTTTAAACACATTAAGTGATGAATCTAATCATTATGTTTCTTGCAGACATCTTGAGAACAATCAGTTGAGTGGACAGCTTCCTTCCACCTTAGAAGACCTATCAAATTTGAAAGAACTGTAAGCAGCAGAATTATTTATTGACTAATTGTACAAATTACTTGTAGAATTTACTCAAGCATGTTAGGCTGTAGATGCTATTCAACTATGAGTTTATGCATATGAATGATAAGCTTAACTCCCATATTAAGCTTCTGCTCATCAGAATAAGAATCTAGCATAACCCTGGTTGAGCTGCAGATCATAATCACGTCCTTGGAACTTTTTTGGCTCCACTTGCATCCCTTTCTCTTATTTTAGCTTGCAGTCGCATGTACTGCCTCTAGTAAAGTTCTCTTCTCTTTCTTAATAAAAATGATGATTGCAGGTACGTGCAGAACAACATGCTAACTGGAAGTGTGCCATCTGGTCTTCGTGATAACGGTGTGATTTTGAAGTGGGTATCATTTCTGTGCTAAGTGTTTGTTTCTGAGGCCTTGCATCTTGTCATGCATTTATCCTGTACTGCCATGGAAATTGTCTTTTGAGTCTGAGTTTACTTTTTTAGTGCTAGAGAAACTAAATTCTTAAATGTTGGATTGAGGCGGGTCTAAGTAGCATGATATGGATAGTGAGGATTCATACCGACCCCAACTAGCTTGTGGTTAAGGTATTCTTGTTGATGCCTAAACCTTTTCATTTCAGCTACCAAGGTATATCTATAGAGAGCTCATGGTAGCGACTCAATACTCCTTTCTTTATGAAAGCAGATGATCTTAACATAAGTTGGCTTGTAAAGATACACATATGTTAAATCCTCCGCGCTTGGTTGTGGTTCTTATTTCAGTTACTTTAATGGTTCTTACTGCGCATTCAAAGTGTCTTCAGTCTCTACTAAGCTTGGCTCATTGCTTTACATTTTATATGTCGAAATTACAAATCTTAAGTTTCTCTGATAATCATGCTGCATTTCTAAATTGTTTGTCTTGTCTGTTTCTTTACTAAATCTGCTAAAATATTCCGTATTCTCCTCAGTTATACTGGAAACTTTAATCTTCACGAAGGGGAAACCAGTCGCAGCCATAAGAAAATCATTATAGGATCATCAGTTGGGGCTTCAGCTCTTCTTCTTGCTACTATTGCCTCTTGCATACTACTGCAAAAAGGAAAAAAAAGCTCTCCTAAGCAAGGTCTGGTGCAATACTTAATTTTGTCATTTTCATCATACATAACTTTTTTGTGATGGGACTCACATTATCTTTCTGCTTCTGTTTTAGGCCACCTCGAGATGAATTTACCTCCTCAAAGGTTTGTCTCTTCCTTGGGAGATGCTGCAACAGAAGCAGCACACTGCTTTACATTAGCTGAACTTGAAGAAGCGACCAAGAACTTTGAAAGGAAGGTTGGATCAGGGGGATTTGGGGTTGTATACTATGGGAAATTGAAGGACGGGAAGGAAATTGCTGTCAAACTTCTTACAAATAATTCCTTTCAGGGGAAGCGAGAGTTCTCAAATGAGGTAAATAGGTGGATGCTCCTATTATATTCTTCGTCATGATGCATAAGCATGGTCTTAAATGTCGGGACTGATGCTGTGGCAAAAAACCCATTATTTATTTGTATAACTTTGTGAGGAAGATCAAGATATAAGAGGCTTCACCATTACACTTCAATGTTTTTAGATTATCGAAGAATCCATTGTTTTACTTTTGGAACTTGGGGATAATGGGCCCACCCCTCTACCTCATTTAACTTAAATACCAAACTTGGTGCAACAACCAGGTTTTGAAGTCATGACATGCACCTACCACACTCCTGCTCTGTACTACCTCTGATGTCGAACCAAAACCCCGGAGGCTGCCTTGACACTCACATTATTTTTGCTTTTCAAGTCTGCATAGCATCTCAGTATAGAAAATGAAAGCTGCGTAATTTAGAAAGGATTAATTTAACGCCAGAGGACACTTTCTCAGTGGTACTTTTTCACACTCATCAAATGTATATTGCATAGAAGGTCACGGGCTATAAAACCTCTAGACCAGCAATGGACTAGAACTTGATTAAGTTGTTACACAGTGCTGCAATTTTTCCCTCTACATTGTGCAATTTTGGATCTGATGCAAATTAGTACAACCATATCCAGTTTATATGTGTCAAATTTACAATTTCCATTCTAGTGAGGGTTTTACTGAATTAAATTGTTATGGTTTTCCTGGACACTTAATATGTGATTGGATGATATTTGGTGCAGGTCGCTCTGCTTTCAAGAATTCATCACAGAAACCTTGTACAGTTTCTAGGATTTTGTCAGGAAGATGGGAAGAGTATCCTTGTGTACGAATTCATGCATAATGGAACTCTTAAAGAACACCTCTATGGTAAGTTCATCTCTTACATTGATTACAGAAAGTTCTAATCTGAGTCATGCTCAATGTGTATAAACATTGGCAGGTCCTCAATTACCTGATCGAAGTATTAACTGGATCAGGCGCCTTGAGATTGCTGAAGATTCTGCAAAAGGTTTGTAAGAAAGGAAGAAGTTTTTTTGGATTAGACGAGAAGGATCTTTCTATATTTACTGTGTTACTCTGATGCTTGTTTCAGGAATCGAATATCTTCACACGGGATGTGTCCCATCCATCATCCACAGAGATGTGAAAACTAGCAATATTCTGCTGGACAAGAATACGAGAGCAAAGGTTTCAGATTTTGGTCTCTCCAAACTTGCAGTAGATGGAGCTTCTCATGTGTCAAGCATAGTCCGTGGAACTGTAGGATATCTGGATCCCGAGTATGCATTCTTCTCTGGAACTTTGAGTTTTTTATTCACTGTACAAGGCCAAGCGTTGACTGCATTTTTATCCCACAATTTTTTGTTGCTATGTGTACTCTTAATTTGTTTGAAGGATCATATAATTTCTCTGTCTCTTGAACCCCTTTTAGCAAGAAGGACAGAGTTTTTCTATGAATCTCAATGATGCAAATCAAGCTAGTATTCCCAACTTGAATTATATACCTGAGTTTCAAAGCCATGGGAAAAAAGCAAAGCATGGCTACATGAGTAGTTTTCCCATAGCACAAGCTAATCTTTTAGCAGTTTTGCTTCACCAATTATAAAGATTCTGCATAAATGACTCGTCCACAACTGCAACATTTCATTTGGAAAGTGTCTCGGTAGCAATATGATTTATTTATCTGATTCTCAATGCTAGATCATATCCATGGTAATGTAAGATATTCACTTGACTGATCTTCAGTGAAACTGGAGAGCTCTGTGTATTTAATTTGTTTTATTGGCCTTGACCTCACCTAATCCTCCTCTTTGAGTTCTTCTTCCATGCAACAACAACTACTACGCACCATTGCCCATCTAATTGGTTTAGCTATATCAGTCCTCTATAGCAATTCTGCTCGGTTGTGCCCATCTCATTCTACTAGAAAGAATTAAAAATTCTACGAAAAAATGGAGATTCTAGGGCTTCTCTAACCAGACTTTACTTCAATTATGTTATGTTCTCTTCGCCTATATTTATGAAACTTCTTTCTAGTACTGCCATGTTCCAATATAAGTAAAGAAGAGATACACACTTTGGAATTGGTGGGATTTAGGATGGAATCGAATAGCGAATGCACTTGCAATATATGTGACACCATTTGACAAAGCACGAAGTTTAAGAAACAAGGAAAGTGAAACTTGTGGTCTTAAAACAAGCCATAGATATTTGTGTGGCAATAAATCTTCTCATAAGGGTAAAATATACATTTTAAAGCTAAATTGTTCTAAATATAGAGAAGTGTGCCCCCAAGGCCTAGCTCAAGTGGCAAAAGGTGGAGGATTTGGGCCTTAGGTCGCAGGTTCAAGCCCCACACCATGCAACGCGAAGCCCGGTATTTAAGTGGAGAAGGGTAGAGGGGCGGGCCCATTATTCACTGAGTTTAGAAGGCTGTGATTGGTCCAAAGGACGGGTCACAGACGGATTTCTCGGTTATCAAAAAAAAATAAAAAAAAATAGAGAAGTGTCAATTCTTTTTTAGACAGAGTAAAAAGGAAAGTATGCTACATAAGTTAAGGACAGAGAGTAATAATAATTAAAACAACAAAGGACCTGTGCATAATTTCCTTTACAGGAGTGTCGACAGTTGATACATCACCTTCTCTTTTAAAACTCTAGTGCCCTTCTCTATAATGTCATCTGGATTTGTTAAAACTAGCTGTTATGTTCTTTCTGCAAAAACTATGTTGAACGCTCAGAAATTTTACCTGAAGTTCAGTGGCTAATGCTCCTAAGTTGTCTTTTCCAAATAAGTTATACGTTCTTCAGGACTTTTGGATTGACTCTTTAATTTAATGTCTATACAGATATTACATTTCCCAGCAGTTGACGGACAAAAGTGACGTTTACAGTTTTGGTGTGATTCTCTTGGAGTTAATATCTGGCCAAGAAGCAATATCTAATGAAAATTTTGGTCTCAATTGCCGTAATATAGTCCAGTGGGTAAGATTATTTTTTATCATATGCACTATCTTTGATAATAATTTGCTACCGAATTTTCACCTTAGTACTTTCTCCCTTTAAAAGAAGTTGATATCTTCTTGCTTCTGATATAGTCCTATATTATTATTATACTCATTAGGTGTCCCAACGACCCAACCTTATACATTCATAATGTCTTTAGTTTCTTCTAACAATTTAGTGGGAACATCTGAAAATTTTATATAGACTCCTGCATAATCCCATTGTGGGGAAGGATTTTATCTATTGAACCATGCTATAAAGTTTGGTGCCGCCTTAGAAATTTGCTGGACGGATTGTAAAACTTTCTGCTTCTAATTATCTAGGCGAAACTACACATTGAAAGTGGGGACATTCAGGGCATTATTGACCCCGCTTTACACAATGACTATGACATCCAATCAATTTGGAAGATAGCTGAGAAAGCTTTGATGTGTGTCCAACCTCATGGGAACATGAGACCATCGATATCAGAAGTTATCAAAGAAATCCAGGATGCAATTGCAATCGAAAGAGGCGCAGAAGCAGTAAAGGAAGGTAGTTCAGATGACATATCCAGGCATTCGATGCATTCCTCCCTACACACAGGTTCAATGGACCTAGGTGCAAGTGACCATTACTTGTCCATTGATGAATCTATCACAAGACCAGCAGCTCGATAAGTTTTTTGTTCATATGACTGTAGAATTTTGTTCATAAAATAGACCATTAAGTTGTGTTACTTCCAATTCATTTTGCCATTATTTTGCATATTTCTCAAGGTCTAGGATTACACAATTGTTGTTATTGGCACCTTTTGTTGAAACAGAACCTTCTTTTGTCCTGTGCTGTGTAAAGGCAAGTTTTTTAGCACATTTTTAGTTTCACATTTTTGGCTTGAACGAAGAGAAAAAAAATGTAAGCAATTTTATACTTCTATTGCCCTTTTGATAAAAATTCTTATGGTTACAACCATATGGATGGCTACAGACTTTGTTGAGGGCCTGCAACTCTGGTTTCCCTCAAGTCACTGATACATCAATACTTGTTCCTTTTAACACATTTATGATATAGGAATAGTTCGAATTGGGAAAAACTGGATTTCTATATGAACTAAGAAGCTATAAGTAATAAGAATTATTTACCATCTGGGAAGAGAGAACAATCTGATTGACGACGAATGCCATAAACATGCAGCAGATTTACTGATCTGCGAAGATGCGCTCAAGAATGTGGAGTTTATTCTCCTAGCAGACTTAAGTATGTAAATTTATTTAGTTTTCCAGTTTACCAAAGAAAACATTAAATGGTAAATGTTGGTGTGGAATTTTGGCTGATTGAGTAAGCTGTGTAAAGTTATTGTTGGAAGGGGTTAAAAGGGGGTGGACAAAGTTATTTGGTACTTGTGTTGGTGGGAGGTAGTGTGTGTTCGATGTAATAGTTGAGCTATGCAACTTGGTAAGATGTTCGTAATACGTGCTCAAGAGAAGTAGCTGAGTTGTGCAGCCTAGTACTCATGTTGGTGAGAGGTAGCACATGCTCAATGAAGTAGCTGAGGTACGTAGCTTGATACTTGTATTGGTGGGCGTGCTCAATGAAGTAGCTAAAGTGTGCAACATGATACTTATGTTGATGGGAAGTAGCATGTGCTCAATGAAGTAGTTGAGGTGCACAATTTGGCACTTGTGTTGGTGGGAGGTAATACGTGCTCGAGAGAAGTAGTTGAGTTGTGCAACCTGATACTAAATGTTGGTAAGAGGTAGTACATGCCCCCGATGAAGTAGCTGAGGTACGTAGCTTGGTACTTGTATCAATGGGGAGACAACACGTTCTCAATGAAGTAGTTGAGGTGCGCAACATGATACTCGTATTGGTGGAAAGTAGCATGTGCTCGATGAAGTAGTTGAAGTGTGCAACATGATACTCATGTTGGTGGGCAGTACCACATGCTCGATGAAGTAGTTGAGGAGCGCAACTTGATACTCATATCAGCGGGAGGTAGCGCGTGCTCGATAAAGTAGTTGAGGTGTGTAAAAATTGGTCCGAACAGAAAAGAGGGGTAGTCATGTGAGGGAGTATGTAGAATGGAACAGACCAAACACACTAGGCCAATAGTATATTATTGATCAATGATTGGCCCCATGTCCTACCATTGCTGCTGTCTTTGTTGCAGTGTTGTACAACTTTGCTGATTATGATACCTGCCATTTCTGCTACTTGATCAATTAGTTCTGCACCACAATGGAGAAGACTAGTCAATGTACAATCTTTTTGTTGCTAGTTTTAATTATTAAAAATTGTGATGTATCTACTTAATTGAGTTGAGAATCATTCGAAAATAACATCTCTATATTTACGAGATAGACTGGTCGACTTAATAAAGTTGGGGTCTAAAGCCAAACTTCAAAGAAAGGTCGAACTTTCTCTCTCTTTTTTTTTTAATGAAAGATTGTTATACATATTTTTATTTAAAGTATACTTATCTAATTTTTTTTAGATACGAAACAATTAGTTATCATCATATCATATATTATTATAAGTGTGAAGCTCCAAAGTGAAAAGTTGAATTACCATTTTGCTCCTCTACTAAATTAAAATTTGATTAAATATAAATATTTTAATTACACAATAGTAGAATTTGAAGTTCTTAAGTCCTTTAATAATTAAATTATCATTTTCTTGATAAATGAGTACATTGATATTGCTTTTAATCGTAATCATAAATTTCATAATGGAAGAATTTGAAAAGTTTTGATATGGAAAGCCATTCATCACTTTAATGTAGAAATTTATTTCAAAATTTAAATTTAAATTTAAAGGGTCATATCCTAATGCTATTAATATTTTAATTACATAATGGTAGAATTGAAGTTTTAAGTACTTTAATAATTAAATTATCATTTTCTTGATAAATGAGTACATTGATACTCCCTCCATTACATATTAATTTAATTTTTGAAGTGTTTCACACCTTTTAAGAAAAGTAGATTAAGACATAAATTGAACATAGTTTTTCATTTTTATCCTTATTAATTATTGTCAAATTTATTAAAGTCATCACATTGAAAATCCAAATGAAGGGTAAAATTAGAAGAACACTCTAAAAGTAGTCTTGAAAACTGAACAATTAAGTTAATATGAAAAATGGAAAATGCCTAATATGGAATGGAGGGAGTATTACTTTTAATCGTAATCCTAAATCTCATAATGGAAGAATTTGAAGAGTTATGATATGGAAAGTCATTCATCACTTTAATGTAGAAATCAATTTCAGAATTAAAATTTGAATTTAAAGGGTCGTTTCCTAATGCTATTTAAGAACCAACACAAAGATCGAAGCTCACAAGAGGAAATCGAATTAAGGAAATTGCACAATTCAACATGAGAAGATAAGAGAGTTAGAAGTTGCAAGTGATGATAACCAAAAAAATGCTCAAAAATTGATAATCAAGAAGAAAAAATAGCAGCGGAAAAAAAGAGAGGAAATTTAATACATGTGTAGTATTAAACAGTGAACAATCTTATGTTGATATGTTGTTTCTAACAATAATAAAGTTTTCTTTTCAGAGCATGAGGACATTCTTTGCAATATCCTCAACTTTTCGTTCTTGCTTTCTTTCTCCATTATAGAATTTTTCTTCTATGAAGCAATTAGAATTGTACGAGTGTTGGACTTGAAGAATAGATATCAATTTAAGGTATATGTAGACATTTTCTTATTGTGCTTTTAAATGAGAACCATTAATCATTTTTGTTATTCATTATTGCACATACTAATCTACCATATGTTTGAACCTAATAACTTAAAAATGCAACTCATTATTTTAGTTACCAAACTAAATTTTGCAGGTTCATCAAATGTCTAATCATTTGACATTAAATAAATGAGTTATTTGAATACATTGATTGTTCATCTATTTTAATTTTATTTTTTTTGAATAGCTTGTGATACTGATTAAAATATGTTTTTGACAATAATTCATACCTTTCACAGGACTCACGTGCAAAGTACGTGTCCAGGACTAGTTATTTTATAATCGTAGAAGGGCCTAAAATGCCTTTTAACTATTTGAAATGATACAAAATTACTCTCCGTCCCACCAAAAAGTTGACGTCAAGGATATTTGGAGGTCAAAAGGTGCACAAAAGGTACTTTTTGTACCAATTCAAATAGTTGAGGGAGATTTTAGACCCTTCTCCGTTTTATAATTGATCTTCTCTGACAATTTCTTTCGAGGAAAATTGTCATATTTGTAGCTTATAGAGTATAAAAATATGGACAATGCAAATTTTCTATAAAAAAACAACATAATATAGAGTAAGAATAATACTACTTGGTTCAACAATTTGCTAAGTTGATATCAAAATATAATGTTGATATAATAAAATCCAAATAAAATTTGGCTCAACAAGTTAAATTTGAAAAAATAATCATAAAAACCAACACAATATTCTCCAAAATTATTTTCTTTAAAGTAATCCTCACATAATTTTACCTAAATTTAGTTTTCAAAAACTTTTCATAAAATGTCACAAACGATTACATATATACATGTTCAAAACAATAAATCATTTGTAATATGCCTTTTTGTATATAAAGTATTTAAATTATTAAGACATTGTTCATTTAATGATCAGTTGAGTGATAAACAAGTTATATTTGGATTACAATAAGGAGAGTATAACAAATGAATTAATTAGTGATACATATTTGAAATAATTGTTTCTTTTTAATGGCCTAGCTTCTTTACATGTACATTTCCATTCCATATTTAGTTTTGATATATTTTATTTGAATCGAAGGTCTTTCACAAATGATTTTTCTATCTTTACAAATCACAAAGTAACGATATACGTAAGATTTGTGTACATATCATCTTTTTCAGACCTTAATTATGGGACTACACTTATTTTAGGGAAAATGGTCTGAAAAATACTTCAACTTTGGTTGAAATTGTTGTTACGATACCAAATTTTATGGAGGACCTTTTACCCCTGCACTATTTAATAGTATATTTTAAAGGTATATATGTGCCCACGTGGGCACATATACACCTTTAAAATACACTATTAAATAATGCTGGGGTAAAAAGTCATTTCCAAAGTTTGGTATTGTTACAACAATTTTGGTCAAAATTTGGATATATTTCACACCTTTTTCCCCTTATTTTATTATCACTGTTGTAAATCAGAAGTAAAATTTACGCTGGAGGTGTGCAAAAATTGATTTAACCGACAAATCATATTGAAAAATTATTATTTATTTATCGGTAATTGATTATTCGGTTAGCGATTTTTAAGTGATTTTATAAAATAAAAAAATGTTGCGTTTCTTATTATGATTAGGTTTTCGATTTAATAATCTTAAGGTTATATTGAAATTACTTAATATTTTACTAATTCTATTTCTTAAATTTTAGTATTATTTTCGATGATAGGAAACACAAACTAGCTTCTCTGCCTCTGACACCTTCTGTCTTTTCGACACAAACTAGTATTGCCTTCTCTCTTTTGATTGTGACAAAGACAAACAACTATTGTTGCTTCTACAAATAACTTCGTGTTTTGGTTGTCGATTTAGCTTGTTCACAAATCAAAACCAATAATACTAAAATCTAATCGAATTAATTGATGCATACCTCTACATTTTACCCGTCTAGATTTCACTTGTAGAACATCAGAAGATATTATTATATAATTTGAATCTAAAAAATAAAAAATATCACATCAATTGAGACGGACACAACCCAAATGGGACCCACCCCCACCCACCTAAAAGGACATAATGTAGAAGAGTCCAAATACATGTGGAAGGAAGTAAAGAGAAAGAGTTTCTTTTTATATAGTTATAAAATTTTCAGAGTTTTTCTTGTAAAACGAACGGTGTTGATAGGGCAAAATCCAAAACTCTGCCTCATCCCAGTCGTCTCCCTTTCTCCCTTCTTCTCCAACGTCCGATCTTCCAGTTCCCTCCATCCCCAGGTTCATTTTTATACCTTTTTTTCAAAAAAAGAAAATTCACCCGTTTCTCTCTAACTCTCTCTCTCTAACCATTTCAATGGCAGAAATCAGAAATAGGGTTTTTCTCTGGCTCTTGTCATTCATCTTACTGTTTTCTACATGGGTTTTTTTTTTGGTTGAAAAAAGTCATCCCTTTTCACCCTTTCTCTCTCTATCCCCTTAACTTTCTCTCTCTAACAATTTCAATGGCAGAAATCAGAATTAGGGTTTTTTTCCTGCTTCTTGTTGTTCATCTTGCTGTTTTTGATGTGGGTTTTGGTTGTTTTAAGGTATGGCGGATGGTCAAGGTTCGTCTAGGTCACCGGCGAGTCCGAACGGAGGTGGTAGTCATGAGAGTGGTGGGGACCAGAGTCCGAGGTCTAACGTACGTGAACAGGACAGGTTTTTACCGATAGCTAATATTAGTAGAATCATGAAGAAGGCACTTCCTGCTAATGGAAAAATTGCGAAGGATGCTAAGGAGACTGTTCAGGAATGTGTTTCTGAATTCATCAGCTTCATTACTAGCGAGTATGTGTTTAATGTTTAATGATTTGTTTAGCTCGTACTAGTTTTAGTTTGGTAATGAGTTTCTTGCTGGTTGAATTTTGATTTGTAGATGACTAAATGTTGTGGTTTGTGTTAAAAATGTAATCTTTTTGTTGTTGATTGCATGTTTGATTGATTTATTATCGTGATCTATTTTCCCTCCGTAACGATTATTGGATTGATGTTATCTTTAAGATTGTTGTCGTTTTGTTGTTAATGAACTTGCTTGCTTTGTTGAACTACTCTCTTTGTTTCAATTTGAAAGTCTTGTTTTGACTTGGTATAGAGTTTAATAAGAAAATGAAGAGGGGATTTGAATCGTGTGGTTTTAAACTAAAGATATGTGGAATGTATTAAATGTCCTTTAGTCTTGTGGTTTTGAACATGCCGTGTGGAAGTGGATATTAAAGAGTTTGCCAAAAAAGAAAGAGACATTTTTTTTAACGGAATAATAACAAGGGTAATAAGACAAACAAATTGGAATGAATGGAGTATTTTGATTAGTATTGTCTCGTTACGCAAAGACTCCATCTTTCTTTAGTAAATGTTGTTTATAGGTGTATGGATATTCTATAGGTTGTAGGTGATGTTCACTCTTGTTTCCTTGTTCCTTTTTGTGGAGAAATTTATATTTTTAAATGTTGTTGATTTCCTTGACAATGTTGCTTGTTTCCTGATGTATGAAGGGCAAGTGACAAGTGCCAGAGAGAGAAAAGAAAGACTATTAATGGTGACGATTTGCTATGGGCAATGGCAACTCTTGGGTTTGAAGATTATATTGAACCACTCAAGGTGTATCTTGCTCGATACAGAGAGGTAATGATCACTATGTTTCTGATTTAGCTTTCCCTTGTCACCCTTTTGCAATGAAGCATAGATTGATGGATTTTCCTCTTATGTGGTTGATGGGATACCTGTTGGATGAATGAATTGTTGCAGATGGAGGTAAGTGAATGTCTAATATAATGTTTTTATTGTCATTTCTTTTCTTTTTTCTTCTTTGCCTGTGGGAGCAACTGATTCATTTGGTAGGGTGACACAAAGGGAACGTCAAAGGCTGCTGATGGCTCTACTAAAAGAGATGGGATGCAACATGGTCCTAATTCACAGGTACTCTTTCATGTTTTCTGCTTTTTTTCTCTCTTTTTTTGTCTTGTTTGGCATCTTAAATTGCTTAAGGAAATTTTTTAAGTGCAACGCCCATTAATTTGATATTCCATCGTATTGTTACAGCTTGCACATCAAGGTTCATACTCACAAGGAATGAATTATGGGAACTCTCAGGTAATTTTTTATTGTGTATCCATGATGTTTAATTGCTGCATGTCATCCTTCAGAAAGCTTCATTATGCATAGAAGTCTCAATCTTCGCCTGTTATATGGGGAAATATTTTTCCAGTCTTAACCACAAAAGTGGTGGATTAACTGTGATTCAGAATCCCATCGGGTACAAGAAACTCTAGGTATTTCTTTTCATCGGTTTAAGTCTTGTTAGGTAAAGTTAACCAGTATCTGTGTTGGTTGGAGATAAAAGTATCTGGTAAGATTATTCTATCCGGACAACTCTGTTAGGGAAAAAAACATGTAAAAGTTGAAACTAAGAAGAGTGTCTTAATGATTTTCAATTTATCAAGTTCTTCAATTTGACCCTTTAGTAACTATTGCAGGTAAGTATAAGTGACAAATACTATTACTGATTCCTACTTATGACAAAGATGGTAAGGTGTAGGTTGTTATTTCTTAGTTCAAATCTGAGTAAACCGTGCTTTATATATTATAATCATACAATGATGGATAAAATTGTATAATGGATAGTAGGGAAGGTTTGTGTATATATTCATTCAAGGCTTGGGCCTTTATGTGACTTCACTACTTCAAAAGATGCCTAGAATTTTGCCAAAATGCTAATGATATTACCATAAGTAGAACTAAAAGAAAAGGTAAAATGAGGCAAATCCGTAGATGAGGTAAAAGAAGGGTATTATGAATAGCCTTTTCGCACTTAGGTATCTGCTTCTTCCTATTAAAACTAGCCTTTTCGCACTTAGGTATCTGCTTCTTCCTATTAAAACTAGCCTTTTCGCACTTAGGTATCTGCTTCTTCCTATTAAAACCAGTACAACTAATTTTGGAGCTGAGTCCATTGTTTCTTCCTGCTTTATGGTGATCATACATATTGCTCAGAGGACTACTTTTTGATGTGATGTTAGACTTTGCTCGATAGTTAGGTATATGAGGGATTGACATGAGCGATTGTCATTGTTCATGTGAAGTGAGACTTTCTCAACAATTAGGTATATGAGGGATGGACATGTGCGATTGTCATTAAGTGTCAAATCCATTGTGTACTTAAGTGAGGCAGTACAGTTTTATTGAATACTTCTACCTAAATATATGTCATGAATTGAAGACATTGTGCAAAATATGGGTATCGGTGATTACCAGATAATTAAGAACTTCAAATCATTGTTCACTTGATGCTTGAGTTTGAAACCAAAATATCGGATATCAACTACATGATGCATTCCATAGATAATGGTTTCTTGCACTGGAAGGGGGAAGTTGTTTTGTTTTATATGGAGGTGTTTGATTGGGTGCAAAGTTTAAAGAAGAAAAAAAACTTTTGGCACATGTTAAAAGTACCCTCAAGACTTGTGGTTGTAAACACATGTCATGACATTTTTTTGGCTATAAATAAGAGCATTTCATAAAAAGTAAAGTGAAATATTTAAAGCTCAAGAGTTCCCAAATATAGAAAGTGGAAATGGCTCATTAACATGCTTCTTGTAGTACGATTGCCTGATTACATTGATAGTTGGATGAATTAGTATTCATCCGAAAATTAAGGATAGTCAAGCTTGATGAGTAAACTCTATGTAATTGCTTGTGTCTTGTTGAGGTTTGCCATCTCAGCTTGCAAGACATCTATCATGTTACGATGGGTATAGAAGCCTGTGTGCACGAGAGAGATCGCTCTTTGTTCTTATAGAATTCAATACAGGTGAAAAAGTTGGGGGTAATCCATGAATTTTACGCCGGCTTATGTTTGACTACTATATGGCAGCAATGTTAGTTGGTGGATTGATTGTTCAGATCCCACCTTAAGTCTTTTATGTCACTCTGATATTTACTCTCTTGAAATCGCGTTTTGCAGGGTCAGCATATGATGGTCCCGATGCAAGGGACAGAGTAAAAATCCGATCTTCGTTCTGTTTGAGAAGACGGTGGACTTAAAAACATATTCTATATATAGATCTTCTGCTGTAACCTTTGTATCATGGTTTATTTATTCTAGTGCTCTCTAGTGAGTGCCATGTCATATTTAAAGTTTGTAAATTTAGGAGATGTTTAAGAAATATTATGGACATGATTGTTTGTAGTAATAATGAAAACCATTACCTAGTACTTCAATTGCAGGATGTTGCTTCTCTATGGATGAATGAAGTTAAATACTACCTCTCTTTTTTTTCCTTATTCCTGAAGGAAAATTAGGGTTTCTTTTTTGGACTCTTGGTATTTCCCTGAAATGAGTTTTTTTGACGTAGTGATAAGTCATATAAACGATCTTAACTTGTTTGGGACGGAGGAATGTCATTCAATTCTTCCAGTAAGCTGATGTGACCATGAGTTAGGTTGAGGTCTATAGAGCTCTGGATCTTCCCATAGTAGAATTAAAAAGGAAAAGGAGGAAGCTGCCTTCCAAAGTCTGTTTTGAAATTATCTTTTGTACCACATTTGCTTTGCATGTATTTGGGATATACAAACTCTTGTTCAACTCTCCAATTTCGTTTGTCAATCTCTTAGAATATGACTAGCTAGTCTGGGAAGGTAGCTAAGTAAGAGGTGGATCTAGGACTTCTTCGACTTCTTATTCATAGTTGAGATACTCCCAACCTTCACCAGCAAGCAGCACCGGAGTTGATCATAACGTTTCGATCTGGGGGTCCTGTTTGATTTCAATTTTTGCGAGTCTATCTTCAATGATCTAGTGAATGATAATAGTAGCTTATAATGAATTTGGATCATAAAACATGAATTTAGCGAAATTTTAATTTTTCATATGCGTTAATCCATAAACATTCTAAATATGGCTGACCAACTCCATTTGGCCTCAAATTTTATGGGTCCATCTGCCACAACCTAGTGAACAACAATGGTGGCATATAATAGGGTCCACCTAAATTGGACACAAAACTGGACTTCATTTCATCTTTTCTCTTCAAAGAGAAATGACTGAAAATTCTGTGATTTTTCTTCATCTAGAAAAATCAATCTAATCAGGAAAAAAAAAAACTGTTAACAAATTAACTACACTAGTAATACAAAACTTACCTTTTATAGGTGCAATTTTCTTTATGATATTACATAAAACAACCCACATGAGTATAGTAAAACTAAAGAAAACAAATCCAAGTCGAGAATAGGGCTATAAATTAGTAAACCGACCCGAACCAGAACCTCTCCTCCTCCTCCGACGTTTTTGCATGCGCCAGAATAAAATCAAGAGACCTAACAGTTATAGGGATAAGTCTGTAAGATAAATGCCAAATTTTCGAATTCATTTAACCGTCACATATACACGAATGTACACACTCACCTAAGATGGCAACAGTTGCAGGAACTAACCAGTGAGTAGCTACAAGCACAGGCATGTCAATCTGCAATAAAGTAAAATGAGACATTCTTATGTTCTGGCATTTGGACTATGTTAATTGAAGTTGATAAAAAGAGTATGAACTGTATTTTCAAACATTTGAAAAGTTATTTTGGTTTGATCATAAGTTATACCACTAATTGCAATTGAAAGACCAGTGAATATAGTCCCAAGAAACCAAGCTAAATGGGTATCCCGATAAGAAGAAGTCAAAACGGAAAGCAATTGAAATATTGAAAAACTTTTATGATTCACTCACGAAATCTCAACTTTTCCCAGTGAACTTAATGTCCAAAAACTTTAAAAAAATGTGTGTAGATATATTCCTTTCGTACAATCCTGCGTCAGATACAACCCTTTTGAGCCGAGGGTCTACTAAAAACAACCTCTCGACCTCATAAAAGGTAGGGGTAAGATCTGCGTACATCCTACCCTTCCAGACCCCACTGTGGTATAACACTGGGTATGCTGTTGTCTGTGTATGTACTAAGATATACTTCAACTACTACATTTGGACATGATTTGGTTGAAATTTGAAAAAAAGAACAATATCCTAAATGAAATGAATTTCACTTGGAAAAAAAAAATGGAACTTGAAATGGAGAAGTTGAAGTGTGAAAAACTCTTAAAACGTTGTTGTTCAAACGTCAAATTCTCTATTTCAAGTTGAAGTTGAAAAAATGAACCAAATTTGATAGGCAAACTATTATTTGAAAAACAAAATTCAAAAATATTTGAAAAAAATTGCATGGACAAACACCAAAGTGTCAAGTTTTAAAAACAAATGAAACCAAAAGTTACTTACATCATCTCTGTAAAAGAAGCCCCAGTAGTTGTTTCCAGAAGAGTCGACAACCTTCTGAGTTGTGTTAGATGTTACTGTAACAGATGTGTCTACTGTAAAATTTAAACCTCTACCCAAGTCAATGACATGATATCCGGGTAGCTTACGGTTCCTTCCTCTGACCTGTAAATTGTAACCCTTTGTTCCCCATACTTCAAACCTGGAGTCACGGCTGCATGTCAACTCCTTCCCAACAACTCTAGAATAGGTAGAGAAATTCACATCCGTTCTACGCGATGGTATCTGGTTCTTATCAGCATATAATGGTTTCTCCTGTCTAACTGAATCCGAGAAAAGCATAGGATCTTTAATACTCCTGCTTGTAAAATCCAACATTTTCTTCAAGAGCCCATAACAATTGGTAACCATATGGCTGCTGTCCAAGCAGTTAGAGTCCCCATATACTGCAATTCGACCCCTGCCGATCTCCAAAAAACCAAGAATAGGTGTATCTGTCTGCATTCATTAAAATAAATTGCAAGTCAGATTGGCAGGTCAACCACCACCTAAAGAACATTGAAAAAGTCGGAATGTCATTAGCATAAGGGTTCTCACTGGAGTAAAATGGACTTCTTCTCCAGTACTACTTTGTGCCACTTAAGGAATGTGATACCAAAAATTTATTCATCAAAGATATTGACAAGTGAAGAACATCCCTTACGCCATCCTCGCCTCACATTTCCGGAAAGTCCATCTTCATTTTTAAGCAGAGGATTTTTTTAAAGATAAATATGAAAAAGGAAAAAAGGCAATTTCATGGAGTGTCATCTTTTAATTAAGGATGTTATTATCAAAAGAAGTAGTTGATTAGGAGAATCGCTATCTCACTACAGAGTATACTCTTCCCCATGTTTCACTAGAGAGACAACAGACTTCACTAGATTAGACCACCATATCTCCATTTTCTTTCAACTACTAGAGCCTCATGGAGATGCTCAGTGTTCTGGAATAAGCAAAAAGAGGTCAATTCTCTGCATTTAGTAAAGATTCTTGTGTTTATGAACTTAAAGAGGAGCAGTAGGTGCTAACAAAATTAAATTATGAACAGCCTTCAACTCACCTTGGTCATGCCAGATAAAAGGATATTCTGAGTGGCCCCGCTCTCTGAGCTATCCATGAAGGGGAAGCTGTGCAAGTATCCACCCCTTGGGAACTTCAGAATATCAGTCCCAGATGCATACCGACTCTGTTCACCATTGAGGACAAAATCGCCATTCAGAATTTTATTCCCAAATGCAATCCCAAAGGAAGCCAAAAGATCATTTAAGGCAGGAACATTGGAACCTCCAGTAACCGGGGTCCACCAGCTACGTGTATTGTCATCAAAAAACCTCATCTTTACCATTGTGTCCACATTGTACCAGTCAGCAAATACAACTACACTTAGACCTGAATTAATGACATCATCTCTCAATTTCTTGATTTCTTCAGGGAAGTACTCATCCTCAAGATCCACCAGAAGGAGTGTACCATACTGGCGAGCATCAAAGCATGTAAGAGGAGAGCCAAGAGTCTCAATATAGTATCCAGCATCTCTTAGCGTGTCAAACATTATGTGGAAATTTGTATGCAGATGATCCCCATGCCAGTCAAGAATGTCATTCCGAACATCTAAGGAATCCCTTGGAATATAACCAGGCGGATACTTAATACTGTGAAATTGATCCCACAATATCCGCACAGATCTCAGTGGAGTAGGGACCACTTGCAATTTCAATTGAAGGACACATGTACTACTTCGACGGCTCTTCTCACCTGGGGCTGGTGGGCTGTAGACCTTGACAGTTACATTACCTTCAATTACCCCTGAAAACTGAGCCCCTTCTTCTTTGATTTGCATATGCAGTGCAAGATAACCAGTCCAGGGCCAAATGACATCTGAATAAGTAAAATGGACACTGAGAAGGTTGCCATCCTCACCAAAAGGATGCCATGCAGGTGGACTTTCGACATAACCAATTACAGCCATTCCATTTAGAATAGTGGCATTAAATATGACTGGCATGGCACCAGCATAAAGTGGTTGACGGCAAAATGGCCACGAGTAGGGGCAGTCACTGTAATCAAGAACACCTGGGAAAATGCTTGCTCGAGGTTCATAGCTCATCAAAATTTCAAAGGACTCCAACCTGCCATTCAAGTTAAATGTTGAGAAGAACATCAATGTGGATTGATTTGGTATTCAAACTACAAGCATAAAGGAAGAACTCACAAATTAACCCTGCCTGCACCCTGCTCGTATATGTTGGGACCAGGAAGCTTTGCAGCCCCCTCAACCAGTGCTTGTTTGACGCTAGCTGGATTCAGAATGTCCTTACGCTTGTTTTCAGGAATTACGCTAACAAGAAGGCATACTATACCAGCAACCACAGGACTCGCCACGCTGGTGCCAGATAAGCTTTTACAACCTGTACTAATTTTGGATCCCATTATCTCGCGTCCATATGCAACAATATCAGGCTTTACACGACCATAACTGTCAAGGGAAAAGTCTGTGGTTACACTCTATGAATTGGCTGGACAAGCATAAATTATTACTATCATTAGGAGAAAAAAACTGTTTGTTTTCTTTCATATTTAATATCATACATTGAGGATAAAAATACGAGACGGTTGCTAGAGATGGATGACTCGATCACGTCACAGATGAACCGATTTGTAAGTGTGAAATCATGAGGAGTGAAAGGGGACGAGGTAGACCTTAAATCATATGGAAGGAAGTTATATTGAAAGACCTACAAGCTCTTGAAATCAATGCAGACTTAGCGAAAGAGGGGTCACATGGGAAGAAAAAGATTTACTACAAATTAGTTTGGAATATATTCTAATAACGTTAACATGTTTATTTTAGGTCCTAAGCTTATTTTAACCTTATTAGAGATTCTTACACTAGTAGGAAATATAGAGAACTTCTAGTACTTCTCATTTTGATTTTTCTGTTCTAATGTTGGCAGACGAATTTAAATGGGGAACATGGTCAGTGAAAATTAATATAGCTGACCCCAACTTGTTTGGGAATGACACATAGTTGTCATATTTAAATATCATCTTTCTCTTCTTCTTTTTTTCCCCTAGGGTGAGGAAAAATTTGCAGAAGCACCAATCTGCACTAATTGTCTTTTATATCACCCTCAAGTATTTCCCCATTTACCATCAAACAGCTATCCATCTCTGAACTTGACCAAAAAACATCACAGCCATGGATGCAGAGAGCACATAGACGGCATATCTGTTTTATAAAAGATGATCTTCAGGAATAGGTAGTTCTTGTATCTCCTTTCCCCTTAAATGAGGCTTCCACATCCATTCACACCTAAAATCTATACCTGCTCATGTGTAGAATGGTGAAACTGATTCCAAGAGGGGCAGGGGATAATGCTAAGGAAATCTATACTCAAGAGCATAATATAGATAAGCAAAGAAGGAAGAAGTGATACCCATGAGGAAGCTCCCATGTACTCATGCCACGAGAAGAAAAAGAGGCTATATGATCACTGTAATCAATGCCACCAACACCAATAACATCACTTTGATCTGCTGGATTGTTTAGAGTACCATACAGTGGTCCGTCATTCCCAATAGCTGAAACCATGATAATGTTGTTTGCTGTAAGCTCCCAAACCTAAAATAGGTCACATGTCATCAATATACAACTAAAGTTCCCATCCCTACTGCTTATTCAGAATTCGTACTGACAATAATGGTAAATTCAACAGTATCACAGGCTTAACAACTCAAGAGTCTCTAGTATTTTGCATGCTAAAGTAAAAACGTTACCCTAGTGCTTGAGACCTCCATGAACATGGTGCAGGTTTCCGCAATTAACAGAAATGTGCACAGACCAGCTCAGGAAAAGTTCTACTCTGACTAGTGAAAGGGCTGAGCAGGGGAAGACAACAGTATTCACATATGCAATTTGCGGTTACATCAAAATTCATGGAAGCTAACTAAATAAGAACAGAAACTACAAAATCTGCTTTGATCTTTGTTCTCCTTAATAGTGATGGTTATTCACTTCAGTCTTACATGACTATATGTCAACCAGCAGCGGAGACATATCATCCACATGCTGACAGTTGGAACCAAATTACTAATAATCCTGAAACTACGAATGGTACAAAATCTTAATCCAAGTAATTATATTATTTATATCGATTAGTGCAGCAACAGAAAAATGCATTTGTTGCAGGAGATGATACACGCCCCAAGCATCATACTGTTTTACAGGGGCAGATTATAATTTAATTTGACATGTACATCACTTATCATATTGGTAGCAGAAGAAATATTATAGTTGTTCAAAAGCCATAGAATAGTGAAAATATTGCAGCAAAATTAAAATTTGAATTGTACAATGATTTTGAAACTATATTCAGTTACTGATTTAAAGTCTTGATCGATGTAAAGTGTATAAATTACTATAGAAGTGTGTCAAACATTTCCAGGTGCCCCGAAATTATGAGTGCGGTATGTATTATGACAAAGAGGGTACTAAAAAAAACTAAAAGATCAATGACCTCACCTTTTCAACAAAAGGGAGATCTAAATAGTCAGGCCCACCAATACTCAAATTCAACACATCCATATTGGTTGCAATTGCATAATTGAATGCATCAAGAAACCATGATGTGTAAGAGACCTGCAATGAGCTGAAGACACAATTATCATAACCTTGACAGGAATTTTCAAAATTAATACAAGATGATCTATCTTTTTTCTTTTTGGGTGAGTAATACAACAAGATCCATCTAGTTTACCACTTTCAGAAGTATCTAGGACAAGAAAGTGAAAATAAAGTCATTATCATCTTGTATATGTGAGGATAAGGAGTAAAGGCTTAATGTCTATCCTCAGCATTTCTTTATAGAGAAACTCGGTTTTAAAACACTGTATGACAATATAAAACAAAGCCCAATAGAGTTGAGCCTGAATTTAAACTTTTACTCAGTTCAGGTCCGGCTGAACCAACTTCTTTCACACCGGTAACAGATCCAGAGGATGGACCCCAACATTTTGGAAGATATCTTGAGAAAAGGGTTTTAACACTGGTGTATCTTATATGTATCCAAGTTTATTCGAAGTACCCCAATGGTCTGAAACCGTCTGACTTCCTGGGTTTCTTCACTAAAGTAGGTGAGATGCTTTATAGGGACTCCCCTGTAGCACTTAATTTTAAAATAGCCCATGGTTCTGTGAGCATAGAGATCTATCCTTTTCTTTCCTTTTAGGTCTTTATTTGTGTTCTATCCTTCCTTGTAGTGGCTAGCTTCTCCGTCAGTAGGAAAACTTTACCCATAGCTAACCTACAGACCTTTACTTCAAGATAGCTCGGACAGACATACTTCTTCGGAAAAAGTTGCTTGTCTTACACACCATCCACCAGCTCATCCACACCTAGGAGCATTTTCTAAAATTCTTTTATATTAATTATGGCAAAAGATGGCAGAAAAAATACAAATCAATAATGAAAAAATAGGCTTTTCCATAGAAAGCGGCTTAATACAAAGTTCATCTACGAGCTTGTAGCCCAAATACCTTTTACATACTCTTCCTCCACGAGGAACCTTTTACACACCACACCTTTCTCAGATACACCACTCTTGTGTTTAACCACTTTTTCTAAGCATGTGTCTGTCACACATCAATAAGGCTGTGACATGTGAATCACTAATTTATAGCAATCCACCTCTGTCCCAAATACAAAAGGTCACTTTCACTAATCAAAACTGCAATTAAGACCATCAAATCACCAGAAAAAGCTAACAACAAAAATCACCCAATTTACTTCACTTAATCAAAAGAACACTCTGAAAGACAAAAACCTATAAGATTTAATTATATGGCTAATACATTATTAACTCTAAAAAGTCATAGTAGCCTAGTAAAATCAAGAAAAATTGGAGAAAAGAATCTAGACATCCACACGAAAATCAGAGGGAATCATAGAATGTGGCTATGGAGTAGGTATGGGGAAGAAACGAAAATTGTGGGGATATGGACAGAAAGACTAGACGGAGGTGGGAAAGGAAGTATAGGGAAGAGGTATGCAGGGGGGGTGCAGTGGGGGACGATCAGTTCCAGGTGTGGACAAAAGGCCTGGTGCCCATATTTTTCTTTTTATCTGCTAAAAATAAAAATATGCCTTTTGGGTCGAGCTCGTCGCATCGGGCTTGCCTAGTGCGGGTTACCTCTCCTATGTGGTTTGCGAGCTATTGCATAGGAACGGGGGGTTTACCCTGTGCAGCGGGTTTCCTTGTCGTCAAAAAAAAAGAAGTAAAAAACCAGAATTTTGACACATGGCACGCACTTACATGGGCATTTGGACAAAATATTTACAAGTTTTACGCACTCAATTTTTTGGTAACCACGCCCATGCCATCTGAAAAAAGTGGTATTAGACACTCGGAGAAACATTTGGTGTGCAAAAGTTTTCCATGAAGGAGAGGTGTGGAATAGGGATTTTGGCTACAAGCCAACTATGTACTAAACCTTAAAAAGCAAATACTGCACAACAGCTTGAGAATGTCCTCAAATGAAGAAATAGACTTTTTTCCAATTGTTGTTTGTACTCATCGTAAATAGCCTGCCGAAGTCTTTCTCGATGACCGATCAATTTCTAGCATATTCCAGTAAAGCCTTAATGGCAAGGAAAGCTTTTAAGATAATAAGTTACTTAAGAAAGAAACACATTGAAAAGACTGAAATGGAAGAGTGCTAATTCTTCCAACACCATCCAACGCAGATATGATAGATGATTCCATACCATCTTCTTCCTGTCTTGTCTACTCTCCTTTGATAAAATTAGCAGACAAGTTTCTAGCTTTTGTAAAGATAAAATAAGAAAACATTACCAGCCCCCCCTCCCCTCCCCCCCCTCCCAAAAAAAAAAGGTAAGTTTCAATTTTGAGTTCTGAAGTCATCAGAACACCCGAGAAGAAGTAATAACACCTCACTAACAAAGCCACCGGTTCCCAGAGATTCAGCTCTTGAATAAAACTACTTTTGGAAATCCTCACTTTTACCGATAAAAAAAAAACCTCCCTTCAGCTTTCATTACAAATTAGTTGGGGTATCTCAAGCCTTGCCCACTTCTGTCGAAATCACCAAACTATACAGTGAGCTACAACTTTTAGGTTTATGACATTCGATACAAGCTTCTTGGCGCTTCAGAAAAAGGTGTGTACATATCTAGGTCTTTCCAAGTTTCAGGAGTCGAAAAGCAACAAAGTTTGTCTTAGCTTGTTAAACCGTGTGTTACCTTAACTGAAAGAGAAAGAAAAGTAAAAGAGCCAGACAGTGTCTTGGTTCTGCAAATTAAATGATGATAAGTGATTTACAAAAATGAAGCTCTCATTTATACGTTTGGTTCAATTCAAATCTCATGACATATTCAACGAGACTTTGGTGGCTGAATTTGATCTTTTAAATATCAACTACGATTGCAAGGATTTGTCTTATTAGATTTGTCATCCATGACCTGATGTGACACCTTCTACTTGCAGATTGGGAGATACTAAGACAGTAGGGTCTGCTGTACAGCTAGCAACTATATATTGAGAGGGCTTGCTTTTTAATCATAGGAAGCCATTAGCACCAACAAGCTCCCATGATCATCAAGCCAGGCTAATAAAATAAATAAATTATTGTTGTAAAGTCTCCAGTCTCCACCTGCATACATGATGGAGTATGTATGCTTTTCTTTTAAAGAACTCGTTAGAATGTACAAAAGGACACCACTACAGAATTGAATGGTCAAAAGATAAAAATCCATTACCTGTGCATCTGTGAAAACACGGAAAGCATATATCTCTGTGTCAGGAGCAAAACCAAGACATTCTTCATCCTGACCAGCAATGACACCAGCCACAAACGTCCCATGTCCTAGATTGTCATTCAGTGTATCTTCATTGGTCCAATTTGTGCGTTCCTAAAATATATCAGGTATCAAGCCCAATGTATGCTAGTAATAGGGTACCAAAATCAACCCCCGTGTATGTTGATAATAAAGAAAAGATGGCACCCAAAGATGTACATTAAAACATATATAAAAAATGTACGTAAATGCTTCTGCTCTAACAGCAATTAAAACAAAGCATTTATTTGACATAAACAAATAAATAAAAAGAAAACAAAAGGTAAATACCTTAATATTGCGGAAATGAGGGTGATCTGACCGTATACCTGTGTCAAAAATAGCCATTTTAACTTTAGCACCAGTGTACCCTCTCGACCAAAGTGAATCTGCCCCAAAAAGGGATGTGACTTGAGATTTCTACAAAATGAAAATGCAAAGGAGACAAAATAAAGCTTATCAAGACACAAATACTAAAGAAAAGCTTAACCTTAGTTTCTTTTAGAAATGATGCCAGAAACAAAAATCAAGTAATGCATTCAACAAATTCTGTCTTTACCATCATATCCAAATAAAAAGGATCAAATGGCTTAATCTTATTCGTTCTCCCTCCTACATCACCCAAAGGAGCACAACAATCCCACACTATAGTTGTTAAGCAATTCGAGTTAGAGATAAATGTTTTTTTGAAACAAGTATGTATGGCTCAAATTTAATTTTCAACCTTCTTCTTAATGGAAGTACCTAACTGACCTGATAGATAACTTCCCCTAGCAACCACCTCATGTGAAAAGGTTTCCTCATACCAAGTAGGATAGGCACAAAGCAGTACACAACCCAAGCAACACCAACATATAGCCCCTGACAGAATACAATGGACAGGACAATGATCTGTCTCTTATACAGCTTTATGCATGTTTTTCTAACAAGATATCTACTTGCATTTAAAACCTTAGTTTCTGCCCAGAAGGTCTTTCAAAGAGCCTAACTAGAGAAAAAACAGCACGGTGAAGACTGTCAATAACATAGGTATGCGAAAACATGCACCTTAAAAAAAGGACAAAGTTTCCTTTCTTTATAAATGAAACTACACATGTATCTTAGGACGAAACAACTTTGCATCAGAGCAGCAGTCGTATATCAGTGGACAGTCACCTGCAACTAATCATAAGGCATCTATCCTTTAAAGAACTCCAAAACACATTGTGACAAAATAAACTACTAAAGTATAAAATAGGATAAGCCAAAACATCATTAGAACAGGAATTTAAAGCAGAAGGCTCTAACAATTCAGTTTCAGATGAATCTCTCCCCTTCTCCCTTTTCCCTTCTCACACCAAAAACAAACATTCACTGGTTGGTCTTCAGCAGAGAAACTTCAGAAGAAATAATGAGGCGGGCATATATACTGCTTTATTTCACATTTAATTTTTTAAGACAGCCTCAACATTTTTAACTACTGCAAGCACAGAGGTATAAAGCAACTATTGTTAGTCCAATTTTTTTTTCTGAAAAGCAATTACAATAGTATACAAGAGCAAACTATAAGTTTGTAACAATGTCCAGAATATACAGCCACTTCTCCAGAAAAAGTGAGGCTAAAAAAAACATATGAACTCTAACCCGAGGCATTGGGTTGCAAAACAGAGGAGAACTATGCTTACAAGATTCAATTGCAATAATCACTTCAAATGTCAACTCTTTATCTCTTTAGTGCCTTCCATAGAAGTCCCTTGGGAAAGCAAAAGTTCTCAGCCCTAAATTTATAATGCTTTCGATTTCAAAAATGATGCCAATTATAGAAGAACAGATCCATGGTAAGATTCAAGAAAAGATAAAGATAACATTAAAATATTTGAAGAAGAGATTAATTTCCTCAGAACATATACCAACATGGTTAATCCCATCATATCTCAATCATGAGAAGTTATATCATATTGTATTATAATACTGAGGGCTCTAAATGGGGCAACATCTGAATTTCTCTACTTCGAGGTGTAGGAAAAGCCTCTTTGCTGAAGGCAAGGTGAAAGCAGCGTACACATACACTCCCTCTCCCTCTCCCTCTACCCCTGCATAAGTCAGGGCACTTTGTGCATGGCTAAGCCCTTTAATGCAATGCTACAAACAAAGCTCAGTAAATTCACATGTTCCAAAACACAAGCTCATCAAAGTTGTACCTGCATCAGTAGCTCTCTTTTCCAACTAATCTTCATGTTACTTGTGTTGGCCACTGCATAGTTTTGATCTTCGCTGAAGGACATAGCTGAAAAAATCTTCCCAGCCCTCTTATTCTCATTAATAAAAGCCCCAATCTTTTCATTCTTCTCTTCAAGAACTACCCTTTGATAGCTCAAATCCAAAGAAACATCCTTTACAAGAACCAATTTTCTGAAGTTTTCTAACAGAAGTTCTTTCACAGACTCCTCAATAGCCACCAATCCGAAGTCTGTAGGAAACCTCGCGGCAGGATTTTTTCTCTCAATCCATTCCCACCCTTTAAATTTCACATTGTTTTGCAGATAATTTTGGAGATCTTTAGCTTCTTTATACTGATGGAATCGAACAATATAGTTTCTGCTATAGGATTGTTGCCTCCGGTGGTCTTGGTAGTCATGAGGGCCAGCAGTATTATATGGCTTGGATTCTGTTGATGTGGTCAATGCGAGGGTTTGGTTTTGAGGACTCCTCAAGAGATGAACGGAAATAGATGGATACAAGCGGAGGAGAGTATACGACAGAAGAAGGGAGATAAGAGAGAGTGTGAAAACTGATCTTTGAGGAGTTTGGGGCATGTTACAAGAATGAAATATCCCTCATCAAAGCACAGAGGGACAAATTAAGAATTTCCCCTGTACCCAAACACAATCAAAACCCTCCTTTAGAGTAGCAACTATGTGAGTCACAATTGTTCGCTTTAATGGAGATCTACAGACCCCAATTGACTGAAACCTATAATCCTCAGCAAAAAATGGCCAGCTTTTAACTGACAGTAAAATGTCCACTTCAACCAGTAAAACACAGCTGTGTGATAAATGTAAGCTGCCTTCCCATCTAAAAAGGTTGAGATCCTGATCTCTTTAAGGCTGTGGAGAAATAACACATTAATTTGAAACAATTTCAACAATGAAAATAAAAGGAGATGGTAATGAAATGCAAATTCAAGACCAAGTGATTAATTGAAATGAAGAAACATAATTATGGCCATCAAGGGTATCTAGGTAACCTTTTTCATACATAAGTATATCTATTTTTGAAACTGGTATAAGTATATCTTACCGACTTTGCGCCAGTGAAAAGCTTACTCTTTTGTTTTTTGGCATTGTAAAGCTACTTAGATTCACTGATTAACATTTCTTAGAGAATGATTCAGCATAAATGTCTCTGATATTTCAAAGTTTCACCAAAATGTAAGGAGAAAACCAGATTTACACCAAAATGACTGTGGGAAACCAAAGCCATAATATGAAATCTAATTTCACCAAATGTTTAGACTTCTTTATCAATGAAGTGGACATAAATAAGTTCATGAAGGCTCTAGCATTTGAGTCCAACATAAGGTAAAAAAACACTATTTCGCAATGCAATCCGTCATTAGATACATGGACTAGTTTTGGAAACCTAAGAGACCAACAACAACATACCCAATGGAATCCCACAAAGTGGGGTCTGGGGAGGGTAAAGTGTGTGCAAATCTTACCTCTACCTCCACAAGGTGGAGTGGCTATTTCTAAAATATCCTCGTCTCAAGTGAAGCAAATCAAATAGTAACGGAAGGGAAAAAAACAGCAGTGAAGAAAAACATGACAACTAATAGAAAATTAGTGCGGAGCATATATATGCATGGAATCATAACATCACATAAGAGACCAAAATGTTCATAATAATTTAATTGTCATGTTTCGGCACCCCAACTCTTGATACAATCGCTCTTCCAAGCTCTCACACACACTCTCCTTCACTTTCCAAGGGCAAACGCGAAGACTACACCCAATAATCAACTCATAAATAATTTCTCATCATAGAAATGAAACCAATACAAACAATTAAGCACAGCAGTAACTGATGAATTCAAAGAGAACCCCTTATGTGTCAATCAACTATATCTCAATCCCAAATTTTTTTTAATTTGGAGTTTAGCTATATGAACTCTCCTCATCCATTTTCATTCCCAAAAGGTCAATTTATGATTTCATTATCAAAAAGATCAAATTTTTATTTCACTCCCAAACACTAAATTTGCAAGCACAATACAATCTGATCAAGAAAACCCAAAAATAAAATCAAATTGAGATTTAAAGGGTGTCGAAGAAAACCTGAAAAAATCGCATCTAGTTAGGTAACCAACAAAGTGGGCAGGTAAAAATTGACGGTTGAAAACAAATCCGTAAGTATGGTAAATCAATCCAATTCAATTCCCTCAAGAATATAGAAGGTATGATTTTCCCGGTGACCTGAAACGGTGACGGAAAATTGAGAACCGGCAGAGTGAAGCGGTCGGAAAATGGGGATTTTTTGAATCTTGAATCGCAGTTTTGCTCTCTACTCTACTTTAGTTTTATGTTGTATAAAAAAAAAATATTCCTAAATTATTAAAAGTTAAATTTCTACTAATATAAAATATAATATTGAAAGGGTTATTATCTATTGTTTCATAATATATCGTACTAGGTAAATTATTCGTGCTTCACATGAGATTCAACTATTTTATTAAGCTTACATATGATCATTCGGTAATATTCGTATTTTTGATACATACACTACATTGTCAAGAACATTTTATTTTAAGGCAAAGTGTTCCTCCGAAATCTTAAAGTGTTGTATTTTTTAATTTTCGTTTTTGTTATACAAAAATTACGAGTCATAGAGAGGTTTTAAGTATAAGAAAGAAGTCTAAGAAAATCTCCATGAAAATAATCGGTCAAAAGTAATGAAATTTTCTAAATTTCAAGAAGTTATAAAGAACAACATCAGACGTTAAAAGGAGACAAAAAAGCCTCGAACAACAACACTCCCAAATCTAGTGGAACATCACGTCCATACATGAATATAATTAACTAAATTCAAATGGAGGACCTTCGGCTCATTTCTTATGAACCTCCATCAATCTCTTTTTTATTATAGTATGTCGTATCATGTATATATAAAAAATGACCCTAAAATTGATAGTATCATAAATGTTTTTCCTCATTGTCTCAGAATAGTCATTACTATTGTTTAGGTTACATATCACCGGCCCCAATTTATTTGGAATTGAACCATAGTTATTGTTATGGTTATAGTATGTCGTTACAAAGAATTAATGCAATTATCAACCAAGCAGTAGGTGACATCTGAATGGAACTGTTCACAACTGGATATTCTAAACCAAAATTTTGACACATACCATATTAAAATCTCACAACATAATTTTGTGAGCACTTGAAGTCACAAATATCCACAAATAATAATAAAGACGACCTTTCTTTCCTAACAATCAAGAAGAAAAATGCATGTTGCTTAACATATTTTTCAAAAGATAGTATGTCGGGTTATATCAAAGCTTACAATTCACAAATTTAATTGAAAGAAACCAAAAGAAAGAGTTATTACTTCTTTATCAAAAAAACAAAGAACTTTATCAAAAGAAAGAGTTATCACTACAACAAAAATGATCTTTAACAACAATTAATAGTTTAATTGTCGCTAAATATGTATTTTCAAAAGCAATTGGTACTCTCTATAAATGTCCCTAAAGTCTACAGCAACATTGAATCTAATGACAATTAATTAATGTCCGTAAAGGATCTAACACTCTTCGTTAATGTGCATATTTATTGCCAATAAAAAAATATTTTTGTTATAGTGTATTTTGGACATTTGTTAGTTTCAAGAAAACTTGATCTCTTATTATGCCCAAAAAGAATAGACGAAGCAATATGGCAAATTAGTTAACTTGCGATAAAAGAAGTAGACTAATTGTTTCTATACTAATATTCTAGGAAGAGTGCAATGACATACAAAATGTTTGTACCTCAAAATAATTTACTAACTGTGGCAAGCAAGAGAGCAATCTGTTAGGTTTTTTTAACAATCTTCATCATTGGTTCTGTATTAGTTATCACATATTTGTTGTTGTGTGCTATGAAATATAGCACAACCCACAAGTAATTTTCCCGAAAAGTATATGAAGAAACATGTAGAAAGGGACAAAAGAGAATATAAATTATCAATCATCCTCACTGAAATTTTTAATAGAGTCCAAAAAAAGTCACCAAAATAGCAAAAAGAAATTGCAATAGATACATGAATCACTATGACTTACAGTAAAAGATTAAGTTTCATGAAATAGAAGGAAGAAAACTTTGAAGAATGAAACACACTTCATAAGAAGCTTAATTAATGTATTTCAATTCGATTCCCCTATAGCGAAAAAAGCCTACAAATAATAGTGGCAGAAATAAAAGTTTTGTTTACTAAAGAACCAAATGTAAAGAATTCAACCATTTCAACAGTGTAATGAGTTATGGACTGAGATGTGCAAGAGTAGTAATGTCGCATTGCAATTAAAATCAATTTTCTTTGGTTATATGAAGAAACCTGTAGAAAGGGACAAGAGAGAAGATAAATTTTCAATCATCCTCATTGAAATTTTTAACAAAGTTAAAAAATAAGTCACCAAAATAGCAAAAAGAAATTGTCATAGTTACATGAATCACTATGACTTATAGTAAATGTTAAGCTACATGAAATAGGAGGAAGAAAACTTTGAGGAATGAAACAAACTTCATAAGAAATTTAATTAATGTATTTGAATTCGACTATTCTATATCGGAAAAAAACCTACAAATAATAGTGGCAGAAAATCCCTCTATTTATAGACAACAAAAGATAGTGTGAACAAATGCTTATTGTGCCTTATCGAAAATGTCACAAACTCTTTGGAAAAGTTACAACCCTATAGAAATGTCACAACCTTTCATAAAAGTCACAACCCTATAGAAATGTCACAACCTTTCATAAAAGTCACAATTTTTCATAAAAGTCGCAACTCTTCATAAAAGTTACAATTTTTCATAAATGTCACAACTTTTCATAAAAGACACAATTTTTCATGAAAGGGAAAGACTAGTTTTGAAAATAAATAAATTAAAAGAAAATCCTGGTTTGTGGTGGCGCCATGTAGGCGGATCTAGCGTTTATATATATATATATATATATATATATATATATTGTGTTGTATCTATTATATTGTATTGTATTATTTCATTGCATAATATCACACATCCATAATTTGAACGATAAACATATAAGAAATTATAGGGTTCAAGGTAAAGCTATTATGAAAAGTAGGACAAGTGATAAAATAGAAGTATTATATAATAAGTAAAGATAAAATGAGAAGAAAATATAAAGATAACGACGCGATCTCACCAAATTGGTCATTACACAAAATAGGACTTTTCATCGTTACCTAACCATGAATCTAAACGATACAATACTATAAAATTTAAGTAACAATTAATCAAAATAAATATTATATTTAACAAGTAACTATCATCCCAAAATAAAACACCATTCAAACAAGGTGTAAGTCAACTAGCTCGAGTTTATAATAAAAAGGAAAAAAGAGTAATAAGTATCCTTAAATTATTTTTTAAAATTGTAATAAAAATACTCTAGATTTGATTTTGGTCTAAAAATGTCCTCATCCCTTAGCAAACTAGTCCAATTATGTCAATATTTTGTTAATGAATCTTTTTTCGGAAAATCAGTTATAATATCAAAAGTCAACGTAGTCAATATTCTCTGAATTTGATTTATATGAAAAAAATAGAAAAACATATTTGATATATATATATATATATATAAATACTAATATTTAAATATAATTTTTTAATATATTATTTGCATTTTACACCCTCAAAAATAGTGAACTGTATTTTGTGCATCACCTTAGAGTCTAGAAATATATGTAGTTTAGTTCAATATAGTTGGGGCTCGGGAGGGGGGTTAATAGACTTCCCACAAAGTTTGGGTATCTTATAGTAAATTTGGTCACAATTAACGCATCATTTTAGTTATTTTCCCAATAAAATTAAAATAATATTTTATATAAGCCCTTAAAATTCAATGAGTAGAAAATAGGAAAATTATTTATTACTTAGGTCACAAAATTTCTTATATAAACGCCTTTAAGTGATAAGCCAAATCATATTTGAGTTCTATCAGGGCAAATCGCTCTCTGTCTTTCGTCTGTAAGTATATTTTTTATACTAATAATTCAACATTGTATATAAATTTATAGTTCTAAGCAAGAAACAATTATTATTATTTTGATCAATCATTAAATTAACCATAGATCCAAAAATCATTTTGTTTTACCATTTGGTTCAAGTAGGAAATGTTATACTAACAAGTATATAAAATCATATACTATTAGTAAACATAGCGAATTGATCTTACTTTATTATAGACCTTTTGTTTTATAGTGATTTATTATTGTTATGGGAAAAAACGTTTTAAATGTATATGATTTAGGGAAAAATGTATTTTTTGTTTTAAAAGTGTTATATTTATAATTTCATCATTGCATAAATGATTTAGATATATCTTTCGATCGAAGGGGAGGATAGATCCTTTTAACTATTCTTTTTAGAATTTTTAATTGAAATAGAAGATATGTAGGTGTAATAATCATTTCTTACACATAATTTTTTTTATTATTTCGATGATAAATTTGTGTTTATTGCTGTGACGATCGACTTTTCTCTCTCTCATCTTCTTGTCAATTTTATCTCATATATATATATATACTTCAAAAAAATCTATATAAATGTAAATAATAAATTGCATTTTGGTCGTTTAGGATTGTTGTGAATAATATCGAATCTTAAGATTTCAAGAATTGTTTTTAATTTCAATCATTTTTTATAATTGATTTTTCAAATTTTGTTAGTCGGAAAAAATATATGTGAGTCAATATACTGGGGGGTATGAATAGGTCAATTAGTTGAAAATGTGTACTTTTGATTCATTTGCTTGTGATATTAATAAATATACCATGATATAATCACGCTGCATTATTAATAATATAAAAAAATACAAAATAATTTTACTAATATACAAAAACACTTTATTTACTTTGACCGCGAGCTATATCAATTCAAATATTTTATGATAAAAACTTGTTCATAACAAAGTAATTTTATTAACCTAATATATATACCTCATCTATCTAAATATACATTATTTTATTTTTATTAAATCATTTAAAAATCATTTAATGTGAGGTATGATGTATAAATTTTTTGAAATAAAATGTAGAATTATTTATTTCATCATTTTTATCATTATAATGAAATAAATTATCTCATATATATAATGAAATACTTATCCGAAAATAACTTATTCCTAACCGAACACCACTAAATATTTTTCATGATGATAGTAGAGACCTTATTCAATTAGAATTTGTTTACTCTTAAAACTTCATTATACACATAATTACTTCCACCCCACCCCCCACCTCACCCCCACCCCCCACCGCTTCCTTCCTACTGTGTTTTCATCATTATCTATCATCAGCATCCTTTAATTTTCATGTATTTAAAACACACAAACACACACTGAACTTGGTGTGTATTGTGTAAATATTCAACGCAGAATTATCAAGAAAGAAGAAGAAAGTAATTTAATTAAAGAAAAGAGATAAAGATCGATTAAACTCCACCGCTTTTAGGTACCCAAGAACTGATTTTTTTCATATTTTTCTTATTTATTGTGTAAAAAGTGATTATGGGTCTTCAAATTTTTGGCTTATTTAATTTATTAATCATCTGGGTAGAGGTTATTTATCATAAAGATATTGTCTTTTTGGAAATTGCTTCAAGCTGATCGGCTGTTCTTGAATTGCAGTGACTATGAATGGTTATATTATGCTAAAATCAGTTGGGAGTTTTTGTGGGGTTGTTTTGTTTTGCAGTTTTGGTGGTTGAAACAATGTGTTTCTTTGCTAATTTTAGTGTTTTTGTAGCGATATAAGTTTGTATTGTTTGTTTGTTTTACTATATGATCAAATATGTTACACTATGATGACTTTACTTTGGAGGCTAAACTATGTAGGTATATTATGCTTAAATCACTTAGTAGTTTTTCTGGGGTTCCTTTGTTTTCATTCTTTGGGGTTGAAACAATGTATTTGTTTGCTAATTTTAGTGTTTTTGTAGTGCTATAAGCTTGCATTGTTTGTTTGTTTTACTGGATGATCAAACATATAACACTATGATGACTTAACATTGGAGCCTAAACTATGCATGTATATATTATGCTTAAATCAGTTGGGAGTTTTTCTGGGGTTGTTTTGTTTTTCTAGGGTTGTTTTGTTTTTCATTCTTTTTGGTTGAAACAATGTATTTGGTTGCTAATCTTAGTGTTTTTGTAGTGTTGTAAGCTTGTTTTGTGTGTTTGTTTTACCAAATGATCAAACATTCTCAAACACATAACACTATGATGACTTTGCTTTGGAGGCTCTCCTTGTTGCTAGTTAATTTGTTGTGACTAGTTTTTTGTCCTTCGATTTTTGTTACTGTAGTTCTATTATGGTATTATTTGGTTGTTGTAGTTACTGTTCAACATGGTTTGTTAGGATTTTACATCCATTACTTCTTTTTCTGGATTGCTTTGGTCTGTTTTTTGCTGTGCCGAGTGTCTGCATACTCTTTACTCCCCCGAAACTCCATTTCGTGCGACTACACTGGGTATGTTGTTGCATATATGGATTCCATTACTTGAGAAATTCAAGATTTTGTTTCCATGGATCAATCAGTGAGTGGATTATGTAATAAAGTTGTGCTATTTATACCAGGAGAAGTTGGCTGATATAAGGCCCAATCAGTCAACTAAGCTTCAATCTGAAATAGTTGTAGTCTGCTTTATGAAACTAGTATATCCATTTTGCTAGTTCGAGTTTTTGATCCTAAATTTTGTTTAGATGAACGAAAATTCAATCTTCTCATGTTTTGGTGCATTTGAGAATGATAATAGGCTGTTAAGAGTGAAGTGCTTATAATATTGACAGGAAAACATATAGAACTGGCTTGGTGTTGTTTCATGGGAAACCGGGGGCAGAAAAGGACTGAAAATGTTGATGAACTGCCTGCCGATAAGCGACCCTGTAGCTCAACAGATTTCAGGCCTAGTACTTCCAACTCAGTGATTCCTGCTACAATGAGTTCCATACACGAAAGTCACCATGGTGATATAGACACATCGTCATCATCATCATCATCATCCACTTCAGGGTCAAGTGAAGGTGAAAAGGACTCTGCTTATGGATCTTGTGAATCTGATAATACTTATAGGGACTATTACAGGCGGCAATTAATGGGCAATCAGAGCAAATTCAATGGAGTTTTGGAAAGTTTGAGCAAAGAATCTGAAGAATCAGCACTGTTGGCTGCTCTTACGGAGCTATGTGATTTGTTATCGTTTTCTCCTGATAGTTCGATGTCGAACGTAATGGCAGATTTATTTTCTCCCGTTCTTGTAAGATTGGCTAGATATGAGAGCAATCCTGAAATAATGCTATTAGCAATCAGGGCAATGACTTATTTATGTGAAGTTCATCCTCGTTCTTCGGCCTCCCTTGTCAATCATGACGCAGTTCCTGCCCTTTGCCAAAGACTAAGGGCCATTGAGTTTTTGGATGTGGCTGAACAGGTATGATGAAATTGTTTATCAATAATTCATTTTTTTTGTGTGTGTTAAATTAAAGAGTAGAAGGCTTTTTAGATGTTCTCCTGCGATTTTATTTTTTATTTTTTGAGTTATCCTGTGATTGATTTTTTCCCTTTTCAACTTAGTGTCTGCAAGCACTAGAGAAAATCTCGCGGGAGCAACCTATAGTGTGTTTGCAATCTGGGGCTATAATGGCCATTTTATGTTACATTGATTTCTTTTCGACAAGTGAGCAGGTAAAGCAATAACATTAACAATCTGCTATAGATAAATTGATGATATTGAGGTTGAAATGTTTATTTTCTTCTGTTTGTTTCTTTTATCTGTTGCAGAGGAAGGCACTCTTAACTGTCGTAAATATTTGTAAAAAGCTTCCCTCCGGATGTCCTCCACCTTTAATGGAGGCTGTTCCCGTTTTGTGCAATCTTCTTCTACATGAGGATAGACAGGTATAATTTGTGGAAAGTTGTTCCTGGACTGATCCCTCTTAATTATTCAGTGTTACACTGTTATAACATTGAAATGGTTTCTTCATCTTTCAGCTTGTTGAGAGCGTAGCAACTTGTTTGATTAGAATAGTTGAGCAGGCATCCCATTCTTCAGAGATGCTGGACCAACTGTGTAATCACATGCTGGTTCAGCAAGTCACACATCTCATAGAGTTGAATGGAAGAACAACAGTTAGCCAATCAGTTTATGTTGTAAGATCTTGAAGTGTATTTTAGTTGCTGACATCAGATATGAATATCCCTATTCTACATTCTTCAGTGTCTTGGTTTATACGTAATTTTTTTCCTTCATGTTAGGGTTTAATTGGGTTACTTGTCAAACTGGCTGCTGGCTCTATTGTTGCTGTCAAGACTCTCTTTGAACGTAACATCAGCCACATATTAAAAGACATTTTATCCACTCATGACTTCTCACATGGGGTGCCTTCTACTCTGATGGTTGATGGGCATTATAATCAGGTATTTTATAAAGTTCCCTTATTCTTTTAATTGTTGATTGTGATGTTTGTTTAGATGAAACTATTTCGCAGCCATATATGATAAGTGAGTTGTAGCATAGAATTGACCCCAACAATAATAATATACTTAGTATAACCCCACAAGTGGGGTTTGGGGAGGGTAAAATTGTAACACAGACCTTAACCCTACCTTTGTGGGCATAAAATTGACCCCAAAAAATAAAAAAGAGATTAAAGTGGAGTGAGAAGTGTTGAGACAAAAATTGTACATAAGCTTCTCAAAATTGCTGCTCTCTGTCTCGTTTTGCCAAATAATATAAATGCAATCACGCATTGATATCTTTCTCAAACATTTTGGTCCCCATCATAAGAACTGATGGCTTAAGCTCCATAGAATAGTGCATGTTTGAAAAAGGAGAGACTCAAATTTAGAGAATTAAGTCTGCCCTAGGATTTTCAGCAATGGGTCAAGAAAAGGCATTTAAGTGGTGCTCTAACTTGGGACCTCATATATACCTCAAAAGCCCCTGGCAATTGCTTTGGAGATATTACTTGTGTCAAGAAGTTAATATCATATACATATTTTAATTTTTTCGAAAATGTAGTTTATCTATACAAAGTAAATTTTTCCAACAAATGGGGTTTCATTTGAACCCCCCTAAGACCATTTAGGTCTGCTCCTACATACAAAGGTCATGATTGGCTCAGTTTGAAGAAGATGTCATGCGACTTTTCTTTTGATTATTCATAGTTCTTGATATGTTATTTGCTTATATTCCGTAGTTCTTAACTAGTTAAACTTTTTATTTCTCAAAGATTGTTGTCAACTTTGACAGATAGTTCTCTGTTGTCTGTTAGTTTGAGAAAAGATACCAAAGTAATATTAGTTTAGTCGAGCACGGACTTTGTGCTTTCTTTATTGACTTGTGTACATGCACTTGCTTGGGTTTTACTTGTCACGAGTTGGAAAAAGAGGGACCAATGAGGTCATGCTGTATTTCTTGAATGATATTCAGGTCTTCTTTTTTTATGTGGAAAATAAGTGATCCGTCTTTGCTTCCTTCAGTTTTAGTATGGAACTCATGGATTGCTATTAGAGGAGCTACTTGGTGTTCTCGTTGGAATAGATAGAATGTGGAAGTATGGTGCAATCATGATGAAAACTTATCATTATTCAAGTGTAAATGATCTGGACCAACCACATTGATAACCAAGTTTGCGGCAGCTAAGAGCTACAGTTAGATTTAGGGTTAAGAGAGCCATTTCTTCATTTGAAAGAGAAGGAAGAATAGTAGGAGTATGAATTAATAGAAGGGAGTGTAGAGGAATACCACCATAAATTTGATGTGCAAGTCTTGATTTGCTTATAAGTAATTATAATTTTATCGATACTGGGAAAGATCCTATATAACAAGAGGTATAGCAAAAGTAGAGAATCCTCTGCTCAAAGAGGAACCTCATGGGTGAACCAAAAGACATCTAAAATACGAGGCTATTCCACAGAAATATGAATCAAGCTCCTTCCCTTCAAAAGATCTCTTATTTCCTCCTTCACTCCTATGCTTGATGAATGAAGTAGCTTTTCTTACCTTTTAGTTGTAAGACTGGGGGAAATAGGAAAGAGATGGTTGAAAGGTGGCTGAAAACTGAAAAAGGAAAATCATCTCAAATGGAAAGGAGTTATCTAGATTTTTCCATATAAAATGTTGTAAATCATGCATCTAATCATCTAAACAAACAGTTAGCCTACAGTGGTAGGATCATCAACAGTTCATCATTTTGCCCCCTTTCAAACAATGTTGAGCTTTGCTTGCAATTAGGGGTCTCAAATGGGCGAGTTGAGTTGAAATTGGAGATATTAAAATGGGTTGAAATAGAAATTGGATTGGGTCCTATCCGGCCCAAGTTTACTTTGGGCTCAAATGGGCTTAAATACGGGTTGGGTCTTGACCCACCCAATTTGACCCGATTAATCTCAATAATTTTAATATATCATTATTTAAGTTTTATGACCACAATTTGAATTTGAACTCGGGATAAATTTTAAAAAAAGAAGTTACAAATGGATAGATAAATCTTAAAAGATATAAAATAGATAGTAATTCATACCTTCAATATATAGGAACATACATTACATTACATCAATGCAAATAAAGAGTCTTAAAATGGGTTGAAATTGGAGATTAAATTGGTCTCAATTGAGGATTCTCTTAAAATGGGTTAAGACTTGAATGAGTTGAGATTGAACCCATTTCAAATTATCTTGAGCCCAATTCTTAAAATTTTGGGCGGGTTACCTATAATTGGGCTCTTTTTTTGACACCCCTACTTGCAATATAAGTAATTTCCTTTGGTATAGCTTTGTTGACACCCCTTTAATTTATGAAATGGCAGTACCTTGGCTCATATCTTGTTAGATGGTATGACTGTACATGTGATGACTGCTGAAGGAAAAGAGTTGTATTGTCTTTGTCCTCAGGTAGATGAAGTTCTCAAGTTGTTAAATGAACTTCTTCCTCCCATATCCAGAGAGCAGAATAACAAGCTAGCTGAAGACAAGGAAGATTTCCTCATCAACCATCCGGATCTTCTGGAGAAATTTGGGTTTCATTTACTTCCTGTGCTGATCCAGGTGGTTATTCTTATTTGTGGTATATAAATTAGCTTGCTCTAGCTGCCCCTGATTCTTTTTAATCGTTAAACAGGTGGTCAATTCTGGCATGAATTTAAATGCATGGTTTGGCTGTCTCTCTGTCATCAATAAGTTGGTTTATTTCAGCAAATCTGACAGGCTTGAATTTCTTCAAGATACTAACATTTCAAGGTGAGATACTTTTTCTTATTCCATGTTTTAAAGCAAAAATTTAGTATCTTCTTCTATTAGTCTAAATTGACTTCTCTTATCTTACAGCTTCTTAGCAGGAGTTTTTACTCGCAAAGATCCTCATGTTCTGATACTAGCCCTTCAAATTGTTGATAAGCTACTAGAGAAGCTCTCTCATATTTTCTTGGACTCATTTGTTAAGGAAGGTGTTCTTTTTGCTGTTGATGCACTTCTTTCCCCGGAAAAATGTTTGCAGTCTCTGTTTTCAACCAATGGTGTTCAAGCATCAGATGAAACCGGCCAAGGATCAGTACCACCTACTGCAGTAAATTGTCTTTGTTTTGCTTCTGATGCTGTTCAATCTCCAACAGGACCAGAATCAAGGACTTGCAAGATAGAGAAAGAGACTGTCCAAATTCTTTCTAGGCATATCAAGACCAATTACTTTGCAACAAACTCAATGAACCCCAGATTAGGAATAACCGATGTTCTTCAGAAGCTCAAGACTCTTTCTTCTCAGTTAACTGATCTGGTTCACAAATTTAGTAGCAGCATTGCTCCTTCTCAAGAGAAAGAAGACTTTTACCCTGTTTTGCATCAAATTATGTCAGAGTTAAATGGGAATAATGCCATTTCTACGTTCGAGTTCATTGAGAGTGGAGTTGTGAAGTCTCTAGTAAATTACCTCTCCAATGGCCAATACTTGGGAAAAAAGGTAGATGGTGATGTCTCAGTAAATCAGCTGTATATTATAGAAAAGAGATTTGAACTGTTTGGTAGATTACTTTTGGATAACTCTGGCCCGCTTGTGGAAAACTCCATCTTTCTAGCTTTGATAAGGAGATTGCATAGTGCACTTTGCTCTGTTGAAAACTTCCCAGTCATCTTGAGTCATGCATCTAAGCTACGAAACTCATATGCTACAATCCCATATGGGCATTGTACGCCATATCCTTGTCTGAAGGTCCAGTTTGTGAAGGGAGAGGGGGAGTCATCACTTGTTGATTATCCGGAGAGTGTTGTGAATGTAGATCCCTTTTCGCTGTTGGAAACAATTGAGGGATACCTGTGGCCAAAAGTGAGTAGAAAGAAAAGTGAAAAGTTGAATCCACCCACTCTGGATTTGGAGGAAGAGTCACCATCTCGTGTATCACAAGATGTAAGCATGTCTCAAGGTAAAAATCCAGGACCCATGGAATCGGACACCACTTCCACAGATTCCCATGAAACGCAGGTTGGTTTATCATTTTTTTTCCTTTTTTGTACTAGTTGTTCCTCAATCTGTTATGTTTAGACTTTCTATTTAGTGGCAATGAGCGTCCTCATCCAAAGTTCCTGTGGTTCTCTTTCAGGTTGTGAAGAATAATTTGCAATTATTTGCTGAAGTGGAAACTGTGGATGTAGAACAAACAAAGAGTATTCCAATGGATATTTCAGATGTTAATGCAGTAAGTCTTTTCCTTCGCTAACAGTTTTAACAAGTTATATCTTATGTATTTTTGAGTATGTCCTCGATTCTTGCTTTGCGATGGGTGACATTGTTATATCTTTAAGTGATTTTGTATTATGCTTTGAATAGCTACAGAATCTTAATTGACTGTCTCAAATCAACCTGATCCTCTGAATTCTGTCATATCCCTGATGTTATGTTTGCGCTGATGCCTTGTAGGAGTCTTTGAAGAAAGGAAGACTGAATTCATCTGAAGATGATAGTAGTACAAGTTTGGAGTGTACTGGATGTTGTGATGATGAAAATGTTGCACCTAAATTGATATTCTACCTGGAGGGACAGAAGTTGAACCACAAGTTGACCCTATATCAAACTGTACTCCTGCAGCAGATTAAAGCAGAGAATGACATCACTACTAATTCAAGCATATGGAGTCAAGTACACAGGGTGACCTACAGAAGATTTGTGAGACACAAACCAGGATGTCCTCAGAGTTGCAAACATGCTGTACATTCTACTCCATCTGAGAAACCTACAGCATGGTGGCAGTACACCCCATCTTTCTCTAGCATGTTCGGTTCTGAAATGGTTGATCTTGAGAAATCAAGTCCAACTTATGATATCTTATTTCTTCTTAGAAGCTTGGAAGGTTTGAACAGGTTCAGTTTTCATCTTGGGTCTCGAACAAAACTATATGCTTTTGCTGAAGGAAAGACTACCAATTTTGGTGATATTAAGGTCACAAATTCTGATCTCCCTCAGAATGAATTTGCAAGCACTAAATTGACAGAGAAAATAGAACTGCAAATGAGGAATCCCTTTTCTGTTTCCATAGGTGGTTTGCCACCTTGGTGTGAACAATTGGTTAATTCATGCCCCTTTTTGTTTGGTTTCGAAGCAAGATGCAAGTATTTCCGCCTTGCTGCATTTGGCCGACAGCCAATTCAGCCTGAATCATCGTCTCATAATACGGCTGCAGGCATGAGTGGTAGGCACCAAAACAGTAGTGTTTTACGCCGGAAAAAATTCTTAGTTCATCGAAGTAGAATTTTGGATTCTGCTAGGCAGATGATGGACCTCCATGCCAATCAGAAGGTTGTCATTGAGGTGGAATATAATGATGAGGTTGGTACTGGTCTTGGTCCGACGCTAGAATTTTTTACCTTGGTCAGTCATGAGTTCCAGAAGATTGGGCTAGCGATGTGGAGAGGTGATCACATGGCTCATGGCAGCGTGAGTGTAGAGGAGGAATCTGGAATTATTTTCTCTCCTTTTGGTCTGTTCCCCCGCCCATGGTCATCTTCACCCCATTCATTAAATGGCCTAGAGTTCTCTGAAGTGCTGAAAAAGTTTGTGCTTCTGGGCCAGATAGTTGCGAAGTCTCTTCAAGATGGCAGGGTTCTAGATCTTCGGTTATCCAGAGCATTTTACAAGCTTCTTCTTGGGAAGGTATGCTCCATGATTTAGTAGACATCCTTGTTAGTTCTAGTTCTTGAGTTCTCCTTATGTTCTCTTCTTTTTGTAGGAACTCACTGTGTATGACATCCCGTCATTTGACCCTGAACTTGGTGGAGTTCTCCTAGAATTTCAGGCTCTTGTTGAAAGAAAAAGACATCTGGAATCACATCCTGAGGGAAAATCATCGTTAGACCTAGAACTTAATTTCCAGAATACAAAAATTGGTGATCTTTGTCTGGACTATACTCTTCCTGGCTATCCAGATTATGTCCTTAACTCTGCATCTGATGCAAAAACGGTTAGCACTCTACAAGTTGATGCCTGATATTTTTTGAGATTCTAACAGGCTAATCATTGAAGTTGATGACTTGTTTCTAGGTTGACTCCTCTAACTTAGAGGAATATGTTTTACTCGTTGTGGATGCTACTTTTAATGCTGGAATTTCAAGACAAATTGGAGCATTCAAGTCGGGCTTTGATCAGGTCCGTCTCCATCAGTCTACCTTTTAGTATAAACTATTGAAGTAATAGTTCTTCAACTATAGTTTGCATAAGTTTCAGTTTATGATCAACTTCTATTTCTGTCTGATCTACTTACTATTCAAATGACAATTGGATGCAAGAGAATACTCCCTGGAAGAAGTAATTCCAGAAATTTATAGGAGAGGCCATGTAGGTTTTTATCACGCCTCAAGATTTGCAGGTCATTTGAGATAATTTTCATCTGGTACATGAACACTAACAACACAGTCAAATTCATCATGTGGTGATCCCCCATATGTAACTTCCATCTGTATTTGAAATACTATACCGCTGTTATTTCTTCTTATAAAAATGGCAGAATTTTGGAGCTACTTCATCAAATCAAATAATCAGTTTATATTGCCATAAGATTTAGTAGGAATTCTAAACGCGGTTCGCGGGTTACTCATTTGTTCTGTCTTGACCTTTTCTAAAACCAATAGTTTTTTTCTTCAATGTTGTTGATTCCTCAGGTTTTCCCCATCAGACATCTTCAGGTTTTCACTGAAGATGAATTAGAGAGACTATTGTGCGGAGAGTGTGGATTCTGGAACGTAAGTTGTGTTTTCTGAGCAGCTGATGGGTATTACTTAAAGATCGATCTCCTGGTTTTTTTTAAATAACCGATTATTGTTGTTTTGGGCAGTCCAATGAGCTTCTGGATCACATCAAGTTTGACCATGGGTACACTGCCAACAGTCCTCCAGTTTTAAATGTTCGTACAGTCCTATCTTCTTAGATTTTTATTCTTTAATGGAACCAATTGCTACTAATGACAATTGACTTACTGCAAATCTGTAGTTACTTGAAATTATGAAGGAATTTGACAGCAAGCAACAGAGAGCATTCCTGCAGTTTGTGACTGGTGCACCTAGACTGCCTCCAGGGGGTCTGGCATCTCTTAGCCCAAAGTTAACAATCGTTCGGAAGGTACTTCCAGTAGATTTCCTGAGTGCTTAATAGATGAAACAAAAAGATGTTCGCATTATTATGTTACTTCCTGCTCTACCGTCTACTGTTTTGGTTTGTCGCAGAGTTGCAGTGTTTGGGTCGACGCTGACCTACCTAGTGTGATGACATGTGCCAATTATCTCAAGCTTCCACCTTACTCTTCAAAAGTCAGCTCCTTTCTCTTTCACTCCCTTGTGTGAGATATCTTTTCTTTATTATTTGACAAAAGAAATAACTCCTTTTTTCCGTTAAATTTTGCAGGAGAAAATGAAGGAAAAGCTGTTATATGCCATAATGGAAGGACAAGGCTCATTCCATCTTTCATAGATTCCCTGGCTTGATCAATCAGGTACATAGCTTGTGAATAGCATAGTTCAGAGTAGGTGGTGGCTTAGAAGATCGTGGCAGCGGGTGGTTTGTGGAGTTGAAGGAGAGCTGGTCACTGCTGCTGGCCTGACTAAACTTGGTGGTTGTGCAGACATCAATGGTTTATTAGTTATTAGTATAAAAATTATAAGTAGATAGTCCAGTTCTTGAAGGAGAATTATACAGTGAAAAGTTCTTTGGGGGAAGGGGGTTAAAGCTTTGTTGGTAAACTATGTATACAGGAAACAATTGTGGACACATATTTTTCTTTTAAGGTCAGTTTGATAGAAAGATGAAACTTGCTTATTATGTTCCTTTTTTTTTGGTTTCATTTCTCTTCTTGAGCTTACAAAGTTGGTCGGAAATGCCTGTTTTGAGGTCCGCTTAGATAGATGTTCCTGCTGATCTCGACTTTAGAAATTGTCAACTTCTGACTATCCATGCGGAGTTTAACACTTTTCTGGTCTGTTTTATCTTTACATGTCCAGTCTTTGTATCCCTTTTTTTTTATCGAAAGATCTTTTTCGATGTGCTATCACTATAAAGATACTGAAATTGCAAGATTTATTGCAATTTGTTGGAGTACAAGAAAATGTACTTTTGGTCTTTGAAGGCCAAATTCAGAACCAGTAAAAGTTTCCCTCAACACTTTTTTTTATGTTTGCTTTTTTCAGGTCTTATTGTAGTCTACTATTGGGATGCAATAAGGATACTTTTGATATTTTGCATTTGCAATATTTGACTTACATGTCAAGTTTTTTTCAACCTCTTAAACTTCGTTCACTCAAATATTTTCACATAAAATGAGATGAAGGGGTACTTTTACATATAGCACATTTTGATCCTATACATTATACAAGTGTAGTTTGCTATGGTTTTCAAACGTGTAAAATTAGAATGATATACTCATAACATTTCGATCCTATACAAGTGTAGCTTGCTATAATTTTCAAAAACGTGTAAAACTAGAATCATATACTCATAACATTTCGATTCTATACAAGTGTAGCTTGCTATGATTTTCAAAACATGTAAAACTAGAAAGATATACTCCTTACATTTTAATTCACGTATCTTATTTATTTTCCTTTTTAGTTTTTTAATCACTTTTCATAATTATCATGTTAGCCAACACTCTCATTTACTCAAATCTCTTAATAGTCCAAAAAGTGTCTTAATCTAGACATACTTCATATTGAAAGTACTATTCACCCACACTCCAAAAAGAACAAAAAAGAAAAAAAATATAATCTTCCCTAAAATTTTAGCAAAAAAAGGAAATCAAGAATAAATGGGGTTTGAGGGGTGTGTGTACAAGAACCACCCAATAAATGATTGTCAAACAAGAGGAAGGGAATATCCCTTACCTCCTCCCCCCCACCCCCACCCACACACATCCTACAAAAAATAAAGAAACTCCCAAAGGAAATAAACATTTACCCACCATACTTGTTTTAATTATTTCAGTACTTGAAACATATAAGCTATTTATAATTAATTAATTAAACAAATGAGTTCTGATATCAACCACACACTCAATTAGTCCATCTTAATAATCCAAAAAATGTCTTAATCTAGACATGCTCCAAGTAGATGGCATCTTCCATCCACACCCCAAAAAGAACAAAAAGATGTGAAAATATCCCATTCTTCTAGATATTTTTTAATATTTTTTTCATAAAAGAAAAAAACATAATATATAAACAACAATTAAATTAGACTTTAACCGATATTTAAATACTTTAATTTTGAGCGTATGTTTTTAAACACCTCAACATAATATCTAAAGTGACAATCAAACACTTCAACCCATCTTCATTATGTCTCGTGGATATCTGATACTAACTTGACACAATAATTTTTGGATGTGTCTAGATGATTATTTTGTAAGTTAAAGTGTTCAACTGTCATATAAAAGATAAGATGAAGTGTCTAAATATGCATACTCAATCGTATTGTGTCCATCCCCACCCCCACCCAAAAAAATGAAATCAAGAAGAAGAGTGTAAGTACAAGAGCCACCAACTAAACCCCATTACGTAGTTCATCCCTTCTCCACCCAAAACCCCTCAACCCCTAAAATAAACACCTTATCACCATTTCCTCAATTTGAAACAACTTCTCCCTCCCCTTTCTCTTCTTCCTCAAATGTTCAAGAATTCATGACAACTCTACTACCCCCCACCCCCCCTTCACCCCCTTCCTCAACTTCACCATTTCCCTTCACCCAAAATCTCATCTTTAACTCCTTTTCCTCTTCAACCCTCACTTGTAAAGCTACCAATAGCTCCTTTCAACCTCACCCCACTTCCAATCCCTCCAACCCCACTTCCTTAATCACCTCCAAGAACTCATTTTCAGCTTCCCCTGACAATACCCTTTTGACCCTTTTGCAGCAGAGAAAGACTGATGAAGCTTGGTTATACTACACCAAGAATCTTGATCAACAACTCCCAAACCCCACTTGTCTTAGCCGTTTAGTTTCTCAATTGTCTTACCAAAACTCCACTGTCAGCCTCCGCCGTGCTCAGTCAATCATCCAACGCCTCCGCCATGAACGGCAGCTCCACCGACTCGACGCGAATTCCCTTGGACTTCTTGCTAGTGCTGCAGCTAAAGGTGGACATGTTCTTTATGCTGCTTCTATTATTAAGTCAATGTTGAAATCTGGTTATTTACCTCATGTTAAAGCATGGAGTTCTGTTGTTAGTCGTCTTGCATCCTCTGGTGATGATGGTCCAATTGAGAGTTTGGGTCTTTTTTGTGCTGTTACTAAAAGGATTCGTAGGTTGTCTAATCTTGATTTGGTTAAGCATTCGCGGCCTGATACAGCCGCGTATAATGCTGTGTTGAATGCTTGTGCTAATCTTGGTGATAAAAATAGGTTCTTGGAGTTGTTTAATGAAATGAGTGAGTTTGATTGTGAGCCTGATGTTTTGAGTTATAATGTGATGATTAAGCTTTGTGCAAGAGGTGATAGGAAGGATTTGCTTGTTTTCGTATTGGAAAGGATACTTGAGAAAGGAATTCCATTGTGTATGTCAACATTTCAGTCTCTTGTTGCTGCTTATGTTGGTTTTGGTGATTTGGTTACTGCTGAAAAAGTTGTTCAGGCAATGAGGGAAGGGAGGAGGGATTTGTGTAAGATGCTAAGAGAGGGTAATGTGGAAGAGGTGTGTTTGAATGATAGTGATGTGTTTGACAAGTTGCTCCCGAATTCTGTTAATTGGAGAGATAATGAGCCACCGGAGTTGTCTAGAGTGTTTGAACCGAATTCTAGGATGTATACGACTTTAATGAAAGGTTATATGAATGCTGGCCGTGTTACAGATATGGTGAGGATGTTAGAGGCAATGAGACAACTAGGAGATAGTGAGAGCCATCCGGACCATGTCACTTACACGACGGTTATTTCTGCGTTTGTGAAGCAAGGTTTAATGGATAGGGCACGGGAGGTGCTGGCTGAGATGGTCAGGATTGGTGTCCCTGCTAATAGAGTAACTTACAATGTTTTGATCAAAGGATATTGCCAGCAGCTGCATATTGACAGGGCAGAAGAGCTGATTAAAGAGATGATTGATACTGGAATAGAGCCTGATGTGGTTTCTTATAACACAATCATTGATGGATGTATATTGGTAGATGACTGTGCAGGAGCTCTTTCTTACTTCAACGAGATGAGAGCGAGAGGTATTGCTCCGACCAAAGTAAGTTACACCACTTTGATGAAAGCTTTTGCCTCGTCTGGTCAGGCTAAGCTAGCTAACAAGGTGTTTGACGAGATGCTTAAAGACCCTCGAGTGAAGGTTGATTTGGTTGCTTGGAACATGTTGGTAGATGCATACTCTAAGCTGGGAAAGGTTGAGGAAGCAAAGAGTGTGATTGAGAGGATGAAAGAAAACGGATTCTACCCGAACGTGGCCACTTATGGCAGTCTTGCAAATGGAATTGCTTTGGCTAGGAAGCCGGGAGAAGCACTCTTGCTTTGGAATGAGATAAAACAGAGGTGCGGAATGGGAAATGGAGAGGAGTCTATTCCTTCTTCAGGCGTCCCGCCATTGGAACCTGATGAAGGACTGTTGGATACTTTGGCAGACATATGTGTCAGGGCGGCTTTCTTCAAGAAAGCTTTGGAAATCGTTGCTTGCATGGAGCAACACGGGATACCACCAAATAAGACCAAGTTTACTAGGATCTACGTTGAGATGCATTCAAGGATGTTTACCAGCAAGCATGCATCGAGAGCTAGACAGGACAGGAGAAAGGAACGAAAACGAGCAGCTGAAGCATTCAAGTTCTGGTTGGGATTGCCCAACTCCTATTATGGAAGTGAGTGGCGCCTTGATTCAGTAATCGACGATGAATACAAATCCGAGTAATTGAAGATGAAAACATAGATATTATACTTGAATATATAGATTTGGAAGTTTGTTGTGTTATACAGTTGAAATATAATCTGATACAGCTTTCTATTCGATTCTAGTATAGTTGGAAGGCAGGAATTTAATGTAATGAAGCCCTGATATAACCACACTCTGTATTCTATCTATGATGATCAATAGCAATTATACTTTTTTGTTTTTACCAAAGTTCATAAGGTGTATACATCAATTAATGGGTTACATAATGTTGTACTTTTTACCTCTTTCGTCAAGCATGGTCAAAGAACCACCTGGTTTTATTCATGAATGTATAGGAGTTAACAAAATACTCAATATTTGCTCTCGATATACATGTATTGATTTCTTCAGAACCACCTAAAAGGTCACGTAGGTAAAACTATTTACATGAAAAGAACAAATTACAAACACATTGAGAAGCCAAAATGGCACGACTTCTGGAAAACAAACAGAATGATACATGATTTAGTTGTGGCCTTAGTGTTGTTCGACTATCCTCTTGACCTTGATGTTTGTGAATAAGATGAAGATAGCACCTGCATGAAAATGATTAAAGTTATCAATTAAAAGAGTATTTTCACACAATGGTAAAGAGTTATATTTTCACATTAGTAATGTCGAGAGAATTGAATTCCAGTGATTGGTTGGAGGATGACGATATCAAAGGTATATTATAACGTGCACATTTTGGAAAAAGTATGGCCAATGAAGAAACTCTTAACCGTATAAACTTGATTCTCAGTGCAAATATAAAAGCTAGACATCACAATACCTGATATGTCTTGGGACCCTTCTTTAGTAAATAACCAACACTATTAAGATTATCCACGAATGTGTCTATATCTGGAACCATTAATGCAATCCGATCTGCCAGACTATATATTTCCTGAAAATTAATTACAATTATCAGGATTTATGCCTTTCTAGCATTTGTACTTTTGCCATAAAATATACCATGACGAGAAAGATGGCTTACAGAAATTGAAAAACAATCCTTTTGCTGCAATTCTGACTGCTTATGCAAAGCACTCAAAAACCGCTTTGCTTCTTTCTGCTGACTCATTCCCCCACTCCGTCCAAAATCCACAAATCCATGTTCGTCAACATACTTATCATATAATGATTCTTTCATTATTTCCACAACATCCTGAAAATTGAGAATTTGAGGGTGTCGTAACAGAGCAATTTGATGATCAAGATTTTAGCAAGTCCTGATGATTTTGGAAAGATTGTTTACAAACTGTGTTAGAAGTGAGTAACTACTGAGACAATCAACTTACGAGAGCATCTTGCTCAGTTATATCTTCTCTTAGCTCTACTCTAGCTCGAGCTCCTGCCAACCTTACCAAGCTCTCTAATTGCCTAGCTGTTATTGGTGTACCATCGCCGGACGTATTATGATCCCTCAACTTCAAGTAGAACTTCTGCAAGATTTCTGCTGCTGGTTTTGTCATCCTAGCACCAAATGACAAGAAGATAAATAAACATTTTAAAGAGTAGCAAAAACTTTCAAACACAAGACAAAGCACATTTGACAACCTAGGAAATATATAAGTTCTTGCATAAGCAATGTATTTACGCAGAAGAGGGGCAGGCAATGGAACAAAACCACTGTCTTTCTTAGGGTCAAGTCTCAGCCTTGCAACTAAAGAACCCTGCTTTGTATTCATGTCAATTTCTCTAACATCCAGCGAGGCTGCAAAGAAAAATTATGAGCAATTTGTATAAAAATATTTCCCACTGAGATAATGGTTGGCAAAGGGCAAACCTGTACATAACCGTTTTGCGACTGGTGGCTGCTCTACACTTTTTGCATGAAGCTGACAAGGAAAAGCTTTAAATCATGCAATTTTTCACATGAATAAACTCTAAATGAAAACCATATAATTGCATCAACTGATAAATTTCAATCAAGTTGTATTGCATGTCGATATGCATGAAAGAAAAAGGACCTTTTCCTTGAAGAAGCTAAAGAAAATGATGCTAAAAGTAGCAGGGTA
>JAJOOS010000717.1:0-15474 GCA_029582725.1 Solanum chiquidenum | reverse complement strand
GTATTTATGTTGTTTTGTTTCTACTGTCAGATGGTCAAATTATCGTGTTTTATTGTTCACGCTTTAATGATTTAGCTATAAACGTGTAAGAGTCATTGGAGGAAAATAAAGTATTGTTTCCTCAACAAATTTTGGACAATTCTAATCATGTGAACTAACTTTTAAGGTTGATTTAAGTCTATTATCCATTTTCTTAATATATATGATCATTTACCTTTTATTCAAATTTTATATTATAACATTTTTGGAGAACATGTTTATATTAAACTATTTTCTGAGCACGTGCTTGATACGTGTATTCATATTAATCAATATGAAATTTTTAAATATAAATAATTTATTTGATAAAAACAGTTTGCATAGTATTTACAGGAGTCAGATGCATTTATGTTGTTTTTTTTCTAACGTCAGACGGTCAAGTTATCGTGTTTTGTTGTTCACCCTTTAAAGGTTCAACTCTCAATGTGTAAATGTTGTTGAAGGAAAATGAATTATTGTTTCCTTAACTGATTTTGGACAATTCTAATCACACAAAAAAAGAATGACATATTTCTATATTTAATAATAATTTAACTTTAAAATGCATATTTTACCCTTAATGAAATGATTCAAAATTATAAGTTTTATTATCTATGAAATTTTTATTTCAAATTAGTCTTTCATACAATACTAATTTTAATTAATTAAGAATAATCCACCTTTGGATGAACGTGTGGGAGTTGGTTGCGGGGCAGCTACGTTTGTGAATAATTTTGTATTAATAATTAAAGGGAGCATTTTCAATGGAAAGAAAAATATATATGGAATAAGTATACACTATACATGTGTTTTCTTATTTTTTTGTAGTAAATTTCATAGTTTGGTGTGTGGTTGTTAGAAAGTTTTTGAGTGCACGAGAGGCAACTTCCCCTTTTTAATTTACTTTCATTATGTTCATCTCTTTTGTCTTCATTATCAATACAACATAACATCTATCTTTTTCTTTTTTTTAATGTTCGCGACGTTTAAATCAGTATGTATCTCGATTATTTTTATGAAATATTTATTATTTTTTTATATCGGTATAGATAATAATAACTTTGTGTATCAAAATTTAGATAGATATATCTGTTAAAATCTGAATATAAAACTTTATGATTTTCTATCCACTTTATCAATCACGAAGCCACATCTTATGTGCTAGCTATGTATATCGTGTACATTAAGATATGACGTTTATATTATGATGAAACACAAAGTACATAATTAAAATAAATAAATTATTACATATAACTACTTGATTATTAACCGTTGAAAAAATTCCATCTAAAAGTTAATTGTTCAATTTTTTTATTTGTTTTTCTTACTCTCACACATTTATAAAAAAAAATTGTATTCACGCTCTGAGAGGTAAAGGGCTTATTTAATTTTCAGTGGATCTTATTAGATTTGATTTTGGAAGTCTCTTATTAGTCTAAATTGGCTACCTTCAATGCTCATAATTATGGTTTTAATTAATGTTTTAAAAAAATAAAAATAGCAATAGTTGTCAAATACGTACTCACAAGTTTCTTTCATCAGAGGGACAAAAAAATGTAACAAATTTCCACATCAACTTGTACTCTAATTTCATAAATTATTCATTAATTTGTATTCTTGTATCCCCAACATTTCGAAAAAAAATAAAAAATTAGTACTAATTAGATAATTAAATACTAAACGTAATGTTTGCCTGTCTTAATTAATTAGTGAAGAGTCAATGGACTTGCCTTCAATCTTACTTAATATTCAAGATCCATAGACGTTAATAAGTGTAAATTTCGTCGTAGTTTCTTATTTAACTTATATAATATCTGATATTGTGCTTATTAGTAACTTGTGTTACAAATTTTAATTGTTTAAAAATTGTTAACATTCTACCACTTGACAATAGAGAAAACTTATATTCTAATTACTTTTGTCATCGTAATACATAACTTAGTATATTTAATGTTTAATTAATTAAAACGTACATTTTTTATCCATTTGTGTAGGGAAAATGTTTAATTTAAACTTATTTTCGAGCTGTGGAGCAGCATAGTGAAGAATATTTTCTTGGAATAAAGTATATAATATATAGTATTATATTATATATTCTAAAAAATATATATATACATATGAGATGAGGCACGGGGCGCGGGACCTAGGGTTTGATGCTTAGGGGCACAATTAACAAGTCTGTTTTTTTCTGCTCAAGGGTTGTTTACTCTTTAGTTTATCCATAATTTTTTTCTTCTTTATTTTTGGGGTCCTTTTTTTTCCATTAGGTTTACCATGGCGGATCTAAGAATTTAAGGTTGTGGGTGCTCTAAAAGTGACGGAATCAGAAATATAAAAAGGACATGTTAATTGTGAGATTCGAATTCAGGCTCGACAACACAAAAAAAATAAAGCCTTAAGCACCTACCCAAGAGCCAATAGACCAATCATATCATTTGTTCATTGGGTGCTTTATACAATATACCTCTTAATTTCTACATAGATATATCTATTCTGAGACGAGGTTAATGAGTGCTCAAGCACCCTGCCGACTCCATGTGGACCCGCCCCTAACTGGTTTACGAAGTGAAGAATCAAATCAAACATGCAAGTTATAAGATTTTATTGTATTTGTTCACTAGTCAATTCGTGGTAATTTTCAAAAAGCATTGAAGTTCTCCACAAAGACTTCTTATTTAACAAACTCAACATAACTAGTCAGGTGAAGTCCTAATCGCCATGCGACCCAAATCTAATTCTTCATAGGTTTTTAAAGATTGAGGTAAGTTTGTTAAGATAACTTTATTTCATGTGATATTAGGTCTAAGTCGTCGTCTTTAACCATTTTTTACCAGCCATGTTTCTATACTTACAAACTAGTACATTTAGACATGATTAAACCATCTCAAACGACATTATCTCATTTTAACCTAGATGAATACTACTTGTACAGTTGTATGTACCGTATTTTTGAGAAATTTAATTAAAATATTAGGAGTGTCCAAATTACCAATTGTGGTAATTGAGGGAACACACTTTTGTCAACATATATGCACACCACACGAGTGAATATAAAGTACCACAAAGTTGAATCCAATTCTCTTGTCTTATACTCATACTTTTGCTCTTTGTTATCACTAGATTCGATTCCCCCCTCATAACATAATGCCAAAATATTGCCAAATATCACTTTAAACAAACTCTAACAACTACTTGTTTTTAACGACGTAGTTTAGTAATCAATAAAATAAAATAAAATTATGAGATTTTCAAATTTAAAATTTAGCACAGTCAAAAATATATCATGGTGTGAGATTTTTTCGTATTTGTTTGAGTTGTGGTGGATAAAATTATTGTGTATTTATATTACCGGAAAGTAGCAAATATCTTAGTGAATTTATCGAGGTACACACAAACGGATCAAAACACTACCAACAAAATAGGGGAAAATCATAAGGTTTAATGTTCTAATTTTTGTGGAGATAAAAGATATTACAAATCTTGATGAGCAAAATTACTCGAAACTTGTACCCGATGAGAAATATTCCATCTGTCTCAATTTATATGACATCATTTGGACATTGAGAGGCAACTTATTTATTTTGTTGTCCTTTTGGTTTTGGATATATTATTTTTTAAAGTAATTGATTATTTATTTATTTTTACATATTTAAAAACTACATAAAAAATACTACAAATTAAAATAATAAATAGCGGCAATCTTTTTTTGACTTTCAAAATCCAAGTTATGTATTATAAATTGAGATTAGAAAAAGTAAATTACACAAATAATTTAATCAAGATACGTCCAAACTGACACAGTAGCTAGTAACTACTATCATTGAATAAAAAACTCAATAATATTTGGTAGCATTCCAATGAAACAAACAATCCCCTACTCCTTTTTTCTATCTTCCTGGGATTACTCCCACATTGGGTAAATTCTTGAGGCAATCTGTTTGGTGTGACTATTAATTATTAATTAAACTAGGGATAAGGGTCTGAAAAATACCCCAATTTTGGTCGGATTTGCTGTTGCGATACTAAACTTTCATGAGTACTTATTACCTCCCTAGACTATTTAATACCGTATTTTAAACATATATATTTGCCCACGTAGACATAAAAAATAATGCAAAATTATAAATAGTAATGTGTCCACGTGGACACATATATACCTTTAAAATACACTATTAAATAGTTCAGGGGGTAAACTATACGGTATTAAATAGTCTAGGGAGGTAATAGGTCCTCATGAAAGTTTAGTATCGCAACAACAAATCCGACCAAAGTTGAGATATTTTTCAGACTCTTATCCCATTAAACTACGTAAAAGAAAGTTAGAAAAAGTAGTATTATTTGAATATAATTTATTGCACTATGACATAGCGGATTCCTCGCAAAGAAACCTGCCTGATTTTTGGACCGTCCTTTTTATACTTATATTCTCGATTTCAATTGAAGTATCTTAGTATGAATGAGCACGATGTTTAAAAAATAAAAATAATTTTCTTAAATATTAAGTGTGTTATGGTCTTAACCTTACATATTAAAATTGAAAAAGTTACTAAATATATATATATACTTTTTTTTTAAAACTCCTTTTGCAATTAAAAAAAATGGCAAGACATTTTAATTGAAAAGGAGAGAGTATTTATTAAGTAAAAGTGGCTTTAGCCAAATGAAATGAACCCATTATCATAGTATATATAGGCTTTTAAAGTCATGTACTAGCCAAAAGAAAAACAATACTAGTAAGGAGAGAAATAAATATTATTATATTGGATAAATGATGCTCCATCAAATTGAACAAAACTCATCTAGTACTCTAGTAAAAGTAAATTGGACAATTTATAAAGGGAAATATTCAGTAAACATTTTAAATCAACCACCAACCATTACAATAAAATGGATAAGATCTTAAATATTTCGAGTTCGAATTTGAAAATATAAAAAAATATCAGCCACTAAGGAATGCAATGGAATGGATAAGATTCCTCTGGTTCTTAACTAGATCTCTCATTTTCGAGCCATAAGGATGAAAAAAAAATAACCATAAATTATGATGAAATAGATAAAATCGCTCCATTTGTTACCAGATGTGTTGGATTCGTGCAATGAGAATGAAAAAAATCAATCATTAATGGTTATAGTAAAATGAATAAAATCTCACTAGAACATAGGCGCTTTAGGTATGTGTTGATCATGCATTCTCGCGTCATTCACTTGATATATTTAATCCGAGTCATGAAAAAAGAATATAGTAAGACACAATTTCACATTTAATGAACCTTACGTGACATAAATACGAAAATTAATTTAAATTTAAATAGACTAATAAACCGGGTAAATGGGCCCACAATCCTAATTTTGGGGAGGAGGGCCCATAGTACAATAGGGCTACCTAATTCCTTGAAAAATGAAAGGCCGGGGCCCAATAAGCGTCACGGCAGTCGCGCACGAGTGGCTGTGGGCCCACTTTTGCCAAACTTTGACTTTCCGACAATTTAGTTTTCAAAAGGCTCCAAATTATACTCTACTTTTTAATTTAATTTTTCTTTCCAAAAATCAAAATTATACTGCACACGTGTACAAAATTTTGTGATTAATGAAGTTAGTTGGGTTAATAATGAGATATTTATGAAATGTGCCTACAAATTTAAATCTTGAAAAAGTTTTTATGTGTTTTCTAAAATATTAGTAATAACGTAGATAAGCGTTTAAAATATGTCATATATGTTGGTTATGTGTATGTATAACGTTAGACATGTTTTAATTGATGTTGTTACATATAATCAAAAAATATATTTTTTATTTGGTTAACTTATCTTCATAATAAATATTTAAATTTGTCTAAAAATATCTAATAGAAACACCTAATTACATAAATAGGTGTCTAGTTAAACTATGTTATAATCCGAGTGTGTAAATGAAATTTAAATAAAGTCATAATTGAGGTAAAAGAAAAAGGCATGCATAGTGGTGTCCAACACATTTTTGCCTTTAATTCACTGTTAGCTCTAAAGTAATATGAATATGGAAATTAGTCTTAATTAATCTTCTTTTTCTATGTCTTTTTTTCATTTCTAATCTTGGTCTAAATAACCAACTAACTCGTGACTTTTTTTTATTAATGCTCTTGACTTCTTATACCCAATCAAATAAGAATGAAAAATTACTAGCTAACACGTAAGCAATTGAGTGAAACAACTATTCAATTAGATTTTCCGGTGAGAACATGAATTATCACATGATTTGAACAGTTATTATTGTAATATTATTACAATTACATCTACTTAGACTTCAAATAAAATTGGACCATTTAAACTTCAATTTTGGAAATTAGTTGGGCCTGGAGCCCTGGACTAGCAAGGGAAAAAACTTAAAACACTTTCTTGTAATATTATTACAATTACATCTACTTAGAAGTGAAAATATCAGCCCAAGAATATGTTGGGGAAATGAAGCAAATACCTTATAAAAGCAAAATGATTACAAACATATATCTTTTTATATTTGCCGATTGTGTTTTATGCATTTCTTTTTCAACTCAATTAATGTTGAGTATAAAATAAAATAAAAAATTATCTTTTCTTGATATGAGAAAATAAGTATATTTTAATAAGAGTGAAAAAATAAAATAAAACCGAATGAGTAATAAAGTAATTTTAACAATAAATAAGAAGAAACAGAAACTTACAAATAAATCGCATTCGCCGAATGCGTTTTATGTCATTCTTTCTCAGCTTTTTCTATTTAGACATCTAAAAAGGGAGTTTTCAAGTTGTCAACGCCACAACTTTTTTTTAAAATACAAAAAAAAAATTATGGGCCGAGAAAAGAAAAATAGGGGAGGGGAATAACAATCTGGAGAATCGAACATTCACCGATAAATTTAAATTTTAGGTAGCTAATCAATTGAGATACGACAATTCTCAATAAAAAAAAATAGAAATTAATGTCGAGTATAAAATGATTTTTTTTAATCTTATCTTGGTATGATAAAAGTAATAAATAAAAGAAATAAATATATTTTAAAAATAGTGGATAAATAAAATTAAATGGAAGGGGTAATAAAGTAATTTCAACAATAAATAAGATGAGACTGATACTTACACATAAATCGCATTTGCCGAATGCGTTTTATGCCTTTCTTTCTCAACTCAATTAATTTTGAGTATCAAATTGTAAAAATGATTATCATTTCTTGATATGACAAAAGTAATAAATAAAGGAAATAAATATATTTTAAAAAGAGTGAAAAAATAAAATTAAACGGAAGGGGAAATAAAGTAATTTAAACAATAAATAAGAAGAAACTGAAACTTACATATAAATTGCATTCACCGAATGCGTTTTATGTCTTTCTTTCTCAGCTCTTTCTATTTAGGCATCTAAGAATGGGTTTTCAACATCACTACCTTTTCTTAAAAGACAAAAAATAAAATTGTGTGTCGAGAAAAGAAAAATAGGGAACGAGATTAGCAATCTGAAAGAATTGAATATTCACCGATAAAGTTATAGTTTTAGGTTGCTAATCAATTGAGATACAAGGATTTCCCAAAAAAAAAAGATATTAATATTGAGTGCAAAATAAAAAAATAATTATCTTTTCTTGATATGATAAAAGAAATAAATATAATTTTAAAAATAGTGGACAAATGAAATTAAACATAAGGGGTAATAAATAATTTCAACAATAAATAAGAAGAGATTGACACATAAATCGCATTCGCCTAATGTGTTTTATGTATGTCTTTCTCAACTCAATTTTAAAAAGAGTGAAAAAATCAAATCAAATCGAAGGAGTAATAAAGTAATTTCAACAATAAATAAGAAGAGACAAAAACTTACACATAAATCGCATTTGCCAAATGGGTTTTATGTCTTTCTTTCTTAGCTCTTTTTATTTAGGCATCTAAGAATGTTTTTTTTTAAGTTTTCAATGCCACGACCTTTTATAAAAGACAAAAGATAAAATTGTGGGCAGAGAAAAAAATAATAGGGGAGGGGATTAACAATCTGGAGAATCGAACATTCACCGATAAAGTTTACTTTTATGTAGCTGATCAATTGAGACACGATGATTCTCAAAAAAAATAAAAAAAATAATGTTGAGTATAAAATGAAAAAAATAGTTATCTTTTCTTCATATGATAAAGTAATAAATAAAAGAAACAAATATATTTTAAAAATAGTGGACAAATAAAATTAAATAGAAGGGGTAATAAAGTAATTTCAACATTAAATAAGAAGACACTGATAGTTACACATAAATCACATTCGACGAATGCGTTTTATGTCTTTCTTTCTCAACTCAATTAATGTTGAGTATAAAATTGTAAAAGTAATTATCATTTCTTGATATGACAATTGTAACAAATAAAAGAAATAAATATATTATAAAAATAGTGAACAAATGAAATTCATTTGAAGAGGTAATAAAGTAATTTCAATAATAAATAAGAAGAGACTGATACTTACACATAAATCGAATTCGTCGAATGTTTTTTATTCCTTTATTTCTCAACTCAATTAGTTGAGTATAAAATTGTAAAACAACTGTCATTTCTTGATATGACAAAAGTAATAAATAAGAGAAATTAATATATTTTAAAAGTAGTGAAAAACTAAAATTAAATGGAAGGGGTAATAAAGTAATTTCAATAATAAATAAGAAGAGACTGAAACTTACACATAAATCGCATTCGTTGAATGCGTTTTATGCCTTTCTTTCTCAATTTTGTCTATTTAGGCATCCAAAAGAGGTTTTCAAGTTTTCGACGTCACTACCTTTTTTTTAAAAGACAAACAACAAAATTGTGGGTCGAAAAAAGAAAAATAGAGGAGGGGATTAACAATATGGAGAATCGAACATTCACCGATAAAGTTAAATTTTACGTAGCTAATCAATTGAGATACGACGATTCTAAAAAAAAAACAATTAATGTTAATATGATAAAAGTAATAAATAAAACAAATAAATGTATTTTAAAAATTATGAACAAAAAAAATTAAATGGAAGGGACGATAAAGTAATTTCAACAATAAATAAGAACAGACTGAAACTTACACATAAATCGAATTCGCCAAATGCGTTTTATGCGTTTCTTTCTCATCTCTTTCTGTTTAGGCATCTAAGAAGGGTTTTTCAAGTTTTCAAGACCACAACCTTTTTTTTGAAAGACAAAAAATAAAATTATAGGTCGAAAAATGAAAAATAGGGAGGGGATTAACAATCTGGATAATTGAACATTCACCGATAAAGTTAAATTTTAGGTAGCTAATCAATTCAGATACGACGATTCTAAAAAAATAATAAGAAATTAATGTTGAGTGTAAAATGATTTTTTTAAATCTTTTCTTGATATGACAAAAGAAATAAATATATTTTTAAAAAGTGTACAAATAAAATTAAACGGAAGGGGTAATAAAATAATTTCCACAATAAATAAGAAGAGACTGATACTTACACATAAATCGCATTCACCAAATGTGTTTTATGTCTTTCTTTCTCAACTCAATTAATGTTGAATATAAAATTATAAAAAAATTTATCATTGATATGACAAAAGTAATAAATATATTTTAAAAAGAGTGAAAAAATAAAATTAAACGTAAGGGGTAATAAAGTAATTTCAATGATAAATAAGAAGAGACTGAAATTTACACATAAATCGCATTCACCAAATGCGTTTTATGCCTTTCTTTCTCAGCTCTTTCTATTTGGGCATCTAAGAAGAATTTTTCAAGTTTTCAACGCCACGATCTTTTTTTAAAAGACGAAAAATAAAATTGTGGGGTGAGAAAAGAAAAAAAGGCTAGGGAATTAACAATATGGAGAATCGAACATTCACCGCTAAAATTAAATTTTAGGTACCAAATCAATTGAGATATGGCGATTCTAAAAAAAATATGCAATTAATGCTGAACATAAAATGAAAAAAAATAATTATATTTTCTTGATATAATAAAAGTAATGAATATATTTTAAAAATAGTGGATAAATAAAATTAAACGGAAGGGGTAATAAAGTAATTTCAATAATAAACAAGAAGAGAATGAAACTTACACATAAATCGCATTCGTTGAATGCGTTTTATGCCTTTCTTTCTCAGCTCTTTCTATTCATGCATTTAAGAAGTGTTTTTCAAGTTTTCAACGACGCGACCTTTTTTAAAAGACAAAAAATAAAATTGTGGGTTGAGAAATGAAAAATAGGGTAAAGGATTAACAATCTGGATAATCGAACATTCACCGATAAAGTTAAATTTTAGGTACATAATTAATTGAGATACGACGATTCTCAATAAAAAATAAGCAATTAATTTTGAGTATAAAATGAAAAAATATATTATATTTTCTTGATATGATAAAAGTAATTAATAAAATAAACAATTATAATTTTAAAATAACAAACAAATAAAATTAAACGGAAGGGGTAATAATGTAATTTCAACAATAAATAAGAAGAGATTGAAACTTGCACATAAATCGCATTGCCGAATTCATTTTATGCCTTTTTTTCTCAGCTCAATTAATGTTGACTACAAAATGAAAAAAATAATTATCTTTTATTGATATGACAAAAGTAATAAATAAAAAATAAATATATTTATTTTTAAGGAGTAATAAAGTATTTTCAACAATTAATAAGATGAGATTGAAACTTACACATAAAACGCATTCAGTGTATCATTGACTAATGAGTAATTTCAGAACAAGAAACCTTAATGATATCACAACAATATACATATATCTTTATAGTATCATTGACTAATGATAATTTCAAAATAAAAAACCTTAATGATACTAATACAGTGTATATATATATATATACTGATTTAATATTAGTTAAACGAAATTATCAGCCGTAATAATACCAATACAATATATGATATTAACTTAGTATCAGTTAAGCAAAAATTATCAGACTTAATAAATTAGAGGGTATAGGCTGTAATTTTATTTTTGAGAGAATGAATATTTCTTGAATTATTTTGGATTGAGGTATGAACATATAATTAGTTTGAGTTTTATGGCCATTTATATAGTTTTTCCAATATGTTACTCGTCCAAAATTTTGCGAATTGGGTTACAAACTAAGCAAGCGTTTGGCCATAGATTTTCAAATATTTTTGGCAAATATTGTTTGGATGAAAATTTGGGTGAAAATTTTACCATGTGTTTGGCCATAGTATTTGGGAAATATATTTCACCTTTTTAAGAAATGTGATTTATATTCATAAGTTTTAAAAACTATCAAAACTAACCATATGTTTGCATTACATAGCACATGATTTTGCTACCTTAAGCCGATTGTTATCATTTTTATCAACAATCATATCATCACTTTCATATTTACTCAATATTCCATCAATACTTTAATATTTACGTAAAAAATTATGTAAAACAATGCAAATAACTACCATAGAGGGTGTTCTTGTAAAATATAAAAAGTTGGTATAGAATTTGAATTATTAAAAATTTCCATATAATGAGATTTTGCCCAAATACTAGTTTTTTCTAGAATTTGGGTTATTTGCCAAAAAATGGCAAATTGTATGAACAAACACTATTTGTCAAATTTTTCCCCAAATTTTATTTGAAAAATTTAGGGCCAAACGGTCCTAATAATGGACGGGTTAAAATGGATTGAATCCCATGCTAACCCATAAGCTAACTGGATCATAAAGGATTGAAATGATGTAATAGGTTGAAAAAGATAAACCCAAGCCCAAAGGGTTAGAATTGCCTATCTACAAATTATTTTTCTCACTACTACTTTATTTTCCTCGTAATATATGATTTAACATATATAGTTTTTTCATGCTAAATGGAGTAAACAACAGAAGGATGTATAAAATAGTATACCTTTTTAAAAGGCTTAAGTCATCTGCAGCCCCTTAAAGTTATCCACATATTTCAGTTAGACACCTCAATTATGACTATTACCTATTGAACATTTGAATTGTTCAAAACGTATTCCTATTAAACACAAAATGTTAATGTGGCAAAAGAAGTGTTTTTCACTTCCGCTAAGCGTGAATAACGTTTTATTTTTATTTTTTCCAAAACAACTTAATATTTTTTCTTCTTTGACTGCCACTTCGCATTTAAATATTATTTTTAAAAAAATATATATTTTAAAAAGTAATACTGATTCTTAAAACCAAAAAAAAAAAAAAAAAATCCCCACCCCACCCCTTTTAAGTCGTTTTCTCGAAGAAGGCCACTGCACTCCATTTTTATTTTTTTGCTTTTCTTTTTCTATTCTATTTCTTTTCAATATTTATTAAAAAAATAAAATTGAATCAGCTAATTGAATTTGAAGGAAAAAAAGAAGAAAGAACATTGGCTGAATAAAGTTAGCCAATCGACGTCATCTCGGTCACTTTCGAATAAATATTATCATTCAAATTAAAATGTAAACCCATTAAAATTATCAAAAATAATATCAGATTGATTCGATAAAAATAATTTAGGTCCTCTCAATTTCTCTTTGCTATCGATTTTAAGACGATTGACACTCTCTTTCTTCATCACTCTTGTATCAGTCTCTTTGAATATATCGCTCTTTGACGTATTAGGAATAAAAAATAATTATGTAAGCAATCACCAAAAAAATGAATTTTGTCTTTGAGAAAGAAAATCTTGCTGGGAAGAAGATGAAGAAGAAAGGGAGTTGGGGTAGGGTTGACTTCTCATTTATTTTGTTTTCATAAAAAAATAGATGGAAAATTTATTTGAAATAATTTTCATTTTTTTTAACATTAAAATTCTTTTTTTTTTTTATATATAATTGTTGGGCCCAACGCCACATGTTATCTTTTAATTAGTCATTTTGCCACATCATAGCAAGTGTATTACACACACTTCATTTTTTTTTTGCTTATTATCGAAAAATATCTAATAGGAACAAGTTTTGAATAGATAAAAGTGTTAAATAGGTACTAACCCTAGTTGAGGTGTCTAAGTGAATTATGCGGACAACTTTAAGGGGTCGCATATGACTTAAGCCTTTTTAAAATCTAATTTTAAGGAATTAACCAAGAAAATGCACCAACATACCAACTTATATATAGGAAAAATTACGCGTATAAGCAAACATATACTAGTTAATTACTTAATATAGTTATAGTTTACCTTAATTATAATTCGCAGCTTACTTTTAGCTATAATTACACAACTTAGCTTTTTAGTTTTGTATAATTCAGAATTTGTACAATATAATTTGTATAACTATTTGCACTTCTGATGTTTGTAATTGTATAAATTCATTATTTCGAGTTTATACAAAAATAACTGAATTATATAAATGTACCCGCGAATTATACAAACCTGCGAATTATACAAATCCGCGAATTATACAAATGAGACAGCTTAAACTATAACTACAACCCGTAAATATGCAAACTATAGCTATGGAGCATAATTAAATTTATTATAGTGGTTTTTTGTGAAAGTTTCCCTTATATATATAATGAGTTTTTAAATCTCATTTGGACAAAAACTCTTTTTTCTAAATTTTAGAGCCCGTTTGGATTGACTTAAAAAAATAGTTTATAAGTAAAAAATAAAAAGTTAATCTGAAATGACTTTTAAAATCAAAAAATAAAAAATAGAGGGGGGACCTACTTTTGGTTTTTGGCTTATTTTAAGTCATTTTAAACTTATTTTAAGTCATTTTTAACCTTGTCAATACTTCCTAAACTTATTTTAAGTTATTTTTTTAATATTTGACAAACACTGCTAGAAATAAAAAAATGGACATAAAAGTAAGTTTGATCAACTTTTAAGTCAATCCAAACATTCTCTTACACTAGCCGTTGGACACAAGAATGCTCATTATTGATTTGGATGAACTTCTTGATCCAATATTCTCACATTTGCTTATTATTTAAGTTGTACTACCTTTGTCCACTTTCAATTGTCATAGAGTCATTTTTTAGAGTTAAACGATAATAATTTTAACTAACATTTTATAATGTATTTTTTCATCATTTTGATATGCAATAAATTGGAATTTATAGTACTTTTCGTATAGTTTTTGAATATCTAAATTTTTTGTTTAAAATATCGAATTAGTGTAATCTAATTTAACTTTGAAAACTAGTCAAATTGACTTTCAAAAAACGTAACATGACAATTAAAAGTGGACAGAAAGAGTATCTGTCATTAATTGAGTCATAATTAAAAATGGACAGAAAGAGTATCTGTCATTAATTGAGTCAAACTAGCATTAATTAGTTCTTGAAGTAACACCTATATATACAAGGTACTATTTTAGAGATCGAAATATAATATTCTTCTGAGTTATTTCAAATAATTTATCCACTCTATCAAGGTTGAGATAAAATTTTCCAGGTTTTATTCATGAAATTATACTTAGTAATTGTTGTTGTTATCTCTTCTAATATGTTGAATTTTCTTTTTAATCTTTTTGTTATTTGTTACTGATTTTATAATTGAGTGAACTTATTGAATCTTGAAGATACATTTAATTATGTTATTCATTTTTATTCATCTATTTTAGAACAATTTATATTGATTTATATTTGAATGCATATCCATAAAGTTACATTTAGTATGTTATTATTATTATGTCAAAGTTAGGAGGATCCTACCTTACTTTTGATCAAATGGGGAATAATCATCAAATTTTTTTCCTTTAATACAAACACAAAATAAAGTAAGCATATTCAGTTTTAACCTTTTATGTTTATAAATCTGTCCCAAGTAAGTAAATATACCAACAAGTGTTCATTAACTAGAAAGCAATTTAAATATTTATTACTCCATTTCCTTATTATTATTCACAGTGGTATTTATTACTACTGTATTAGTTTTTTCTACACTAATTTTTACTGATTTACTGTATTTTTTTCTTATACTAATTTTTAGTATATGATTTGCTTCAATCCAGATGAGTTAAAATTGTATGCACACTATACTTTTTCGATTTCACTCCTGAAATTATACTGATTCGCCATGGAAAATGGGGAAACTTATGAATGGTTTTCAGCAAATGCAAATTATGAATTGATCGAATTTTTTTATACTTTTTGCTGGAAAAATGGCAGGAAATTGTGGAATTAGGTTTTGGTATATGTTTCATCCATGGCCGGAACTGCCAAGGGACACCATACCGGAGAGGAAGGAGGAGCAGGAAGCTCCGATGGTGTTTTTGAGCCGTCAATGGATAAATTTCCAGTCCATATAATAAGTTGTATATTGGAAAAACTGGATTTGGAATCTGTTTGCACCGCCGCTTGTGTCTCTCCGACTTTCAGTTCCGCCGCCTCACAAGTTCTCCCTTCTCTATCGTCTCTCGATCTTTCCGTACGTCAATTTTTTTTCCTTATTGAATGCCCTAATTTTATTGATGTAGTTAGATAAAATGAGTTAATTAGCAGCCTGATTGAGCAGAATACATATGAAATTAGCAAATTAACAAACACTAGGTGATTTCGTGTG
>JAJOOS010000716.1:0-45851 GCA_029582725.1 Solanum chiquidenum | reverse complement strand
CTCTTGCTCCCTTAGTCTTTATTTCCCCCTTGATTATGCTTATCGCTTATGGTCATTTTATTTGCTTCCGCGACCAAGGATGTGTAATGATACGCTATAAGGCTTGTTTGAGGTTCCTTCGGGTTCCTCATTCGCCGGTCACGTCTAGGCCCTAGGCTTGGGTCGTGACAAAAGGTAAGGCTCATGGGGTGTTCAAGAGAGGTTCACACACTCACAAAGTAGGTCACAAAAGAGGTATATGTCAAATTGTCTAGCACTCTTTAAAGTTGCCTAAGATCATATAAAGAGGTCAAATTACTTAGTCGATCGGACCAACGGGGCATATTCTAGGATCTACCATTCATGGTTCACAGTAAGCTCATCACAGTAGGCATTGACACTGCAGTAAAACAAGACTCCACACATTCGCTAGTGTGCAATGATTAGCACAAGAGACTCAATTTGATACTAGGCTAGTCATAATGAGATGCAAAGGGTTCACATTTTGTCTATGCAACTTCATTTGGCCTCATCGTAGCTGCGCATTCATGTTCGTTCAACTGAGATCACTATTCAAGTCATTTGTATTGATCTAAACCGAGACTTAAATTTTGCAAAAGAACAGCCACATTCAACACACAAGAGGTGGCAATTTTTTTTTTAAGGGTCAAAATCATTTTACAATTTTAAAATTAAAGGAGCCATAAACAAAAACATCCACAAAAACACAGTATATATATAACATCAAAGCTCACACCCCAAAAATAAATAAAACACGAATATCAACACAAAAGGTGTGGGCCTCACCCCACCACAATTAAAAAGCATTTGTCCTCAGATGCACATGACAAAGTATCCAAAATGACAATTAAAGAAAGACAGAGAGAGAGGTAAATAAGGGATCATTTTTAGGCAGTCGCTCCATCTGTCTGGGCATCAGTCCCCGGCAGTGGCGCCATTTTGATGTTTGTGTAATCAAGACACTACTTCAAATATAAGTGTCTACGATCTCGTACAATAGTATAATAACCCAACCAAGGGTTGGGATCATTCCACAGGGAGGGGTTTTGAAAATTAATAGAAAAATAAAATTAAGTTCTAATTAGTCATATTTAAAAATATTATCGAATAAAAACATGATAAATCTAAAGGGTGACACAAAAATGTCAATTAACAATGGGGGTTTTGTCCCAAGTAAGCAAAAACAGCGAAAATACAAAAAATACTAATATGGAGACGGGATTCTTGGGATGTGATAGGAATACGGGATAGAAGAAATCATTGGGTACATGTTTTTGGTAGTAAATTCATTGAATCTTTGTGACTAGGCTAGACTTTAAAGGGGATAAGCTCTCTCTCGAGCAACTTACCCCGTTTCAAGCGGGTTCCTCTCGGACACCCACTTGCCGCATGAAGAAGAACCTCCACCTTAACTCACTCACTCTCTCGAGCTGAGTGTGTGGACATAGGACTAGGGTTCACTCTCTCGAGTTGAACCTCATGTCGACCCACTCGTATTGGCCATCAATTTAGTAGTCTTAGGTTTATGACCTCTCTCCTAGCAGGTCGAAAACACAAAGGTGAAATCGTATTTGCAACTACAATTTCATTAAGTTCCACCACAACTACTAAACGAAATCACATCAAAACAACAAATAAGCCACCAACAAGCAAGACCCAACAACTAATCTAACCCATATTCACAAAATCACACTCCATGAATTGGGGTTTTAGTTAGACATGCTAAAGAGATAGAAATTTATACCAAAATGAGTTTGCATTCAAATGGGTATGAAGATTTAAGTCTCAAAACAAGTCAAGAGTTAAGAATCCAAAAGACCCAAGCCCAAATTCTTGGACATGAAACCCTTTGAATCTTCAAGTTCTTCAAAACCCTCTAAAACTTTGAAAAAAAATATCAAATGTACTATTCTATATGAAAATTATAATAATTGTTCAGATCCTAAAACTAAAACTCTAACTAGTGTTTTTAGTTTTCACAGATTTGTGTTGCAGTGAATCATTCAGCGACATTAGTTGGAATCGCCGATCAACTCGGCGTTTCACCTTTTGGTGTAGTTCATCGCCATCTTGCACCAGCATTCAACATCATCGTGCTCTGGGTCATTGGGCGAGGTACTGCTTCGCGAAACTTCTCGGCGATGCGTCGACTGCTCCTTTTTCCACCGACTTCATCCTTTCCTTCAGAGCTTAGCACACTGGAACAAAAGGCGAAGTAAGACCCTTCGACGACTCACCAAGTGGACTCGGCGATCCTCATGCCTTCATTTCTTCGTTCTTTTCAGCCTTTTCGTTCCTTTTTGCGACGTAGTGGCCATGCTTTCCTTCAAACTTCAAATACCTAAAACTAAAGGGTTTTCATCAGATATTAAGATAAAAGAGCATTTGAGGACACAATTTCTATTAAAATATAGCCCTAAATGAGTCCAATTTGAGGACTCATCAAGGATCTACAAACCTGATCCACTACTAAAGAATCCCCTACTAGGTAGAATCACACAATGGTACCACTAAGGGCTCAAGATTCACCCCCAATCGAGGAGCACAATAAGAAGACACATACTAATAAGTAGAACTAGGATCAAATAAGGATGAAGTGGACTGATGGCATAAGAGGAACCGTACTTCTGATCACATCATTTAATGCTTCAGCCTCTACGCTAGATGGAGCTGCATAGAAATAGCCCTGGGCACCTCTACCATGCACATCCACTCTGACACCTACACTGCCTCCCCGGGAACCTCTCCGAACACCCTAATGCTGGCCTCCTTCTCTAGTTGGAGGGGATACTGCTTCTACCGGTCTCGCTGCCTGAGGTGCTGGTAAGCCTGATCTAGAGTTAGGGCAATCTCTAGACCAATGCTCAAGCTCCCCACGCGTGAAGCAACCCTGTGATGATCTTGCCGCTACTTGAAGCCATCACCCCGACCTGATGAACCTATCTGAAACCCACGTCGACCTTAACTTGGACCGGCACTATAACCATTGTGGTTGTGCTGGTTACCCTATGATAACTGCAATGCTGCCTTAAACGGTTGACTAGGCTGAACCGACTGAAACCTTTGATGAACCTGGTCCCGAGTATCCCTAGGCCTAGGACGAGCCCTACTAAAGTTGTCATCCAGCCTGGACCTCTTGTCGCTGCCCCCGTGGGCCTCACGATGGAGCTGCTCAAGCATGCGGGCACGGTCCACTACATCCAGAAAAGAGCAGCCCACTAAAACTATAGATTGCTAGTCAATACGCAGTTGCAACCTTAACCCGTTAACGAAGCACTTGACTCTCTCCTGTTCTGTGGGCAAGATCATGGTGGGATGATGGGATAACTCATGAAATCTGCTCTCATACTCAGATACCATCATGGAGCCCTGCTCCAACCTCGAGAACTCATCATAGAGTCGATCTTTAATGCTCCGTTGGATAAATCTAGCTAGAAAAAGCCTCAAAAAACTCTGTCCACATCACTAGCGGGACCCAACTGATCTGGTCTCCATGAAAGAGCGCCACCACTTCCTGGCCGACCAATTTAATGAATAAGTTATGAAGTCATCTCCCCTCGACTCCACCAACCCCAAAGTCTGCAGTCGCTCCTGGAGAGTTGTAAGGAACTCCTTGGCATTCTCGCCAACTGCCCTAGAAAACCTCGATGAGGAGAGGCTCAGAAACACCCCGAGCATCTTATGCTCCCTCAGTAGCATAACTCTGTCTAAAACATTCAGCTAAACGGTGGTTGGTGCTGGCGGCTGCTAAACTTATGGGGCCGCTGTTGCAGCCTGACCTTGTGGTACTTGAGCTGACTATGGAACTGGTGTTGGGGCCTGCTGCTGCTGAATGCTACCAATAGCCAGTAGAATTTACATAATCATAGCCTAAAGATAGTGGGCAACAACTGGTGCGGGTGGTGGTTGGGTTTGTCCCATCCCCACCGGCTGGGGAGGAATCTGGTCTAACTAAGGCTCTGCCTCCAGTTCTGGAGTCCTCCTTCTCTCTAGCTTGGGCTGCAGCCCGGCCTCGAGGTCGACCTCTATTGCGTGTGTGAGCCATCCTGTAATACCATGAAATAAGTAATATTCGATGAAACTAACTGGACAGCAACGCGCAAAAATTATACAAAATAGAAAAAACTCCCTAAGGACATCCTGTAGCCTCCGGAAGATAATTTACGAACGTCTCCGCACCGATCCTCACGACTCTACTGGATGTTAGCTCTGTACTAGTGAGACCGACAAACCTACCTAAAGCTCAATCTAAATAAAAGTAAGTCGTAGCCTACTTAAAGGCCGACCGTGCGTGCTCCAAGTTACTCTGCTAGAGCTTTTCCCATCCGAACGGCCTCAGATTGCTTCCACGCTATCAAAAATAAGATCAGTGCATCAGCACGATCGTTTACTAAAATCATCAAAATTAGAGACACTAATTTCAGAGTCAAAATCAAGAAATGTAAGACCCGCTTTGTAATTTCCAAAATTGACTCTGTGAACATGACCTAAACCCTCCAAGATTGTGTTCCAAAATGGAGCACCTCTCGGGGCTTGGAACAACTCCATGCGACAACAAACCAAAATGCAAGATTTTACACAAAAAGAGACTCAATGCTAAATTTGGTCGTCAAAAGACTAAATTTTGGTCGCTATAGATCTACACCAGCAACACCGGATTTTGCTATATTTGTTTTAAAAGTCTCCGAATTGACCCTAAGAATTCGTTCGAGACCCGATAAAAATAAACCACATATTCTACCCCACTCAGTGGCGCAATTGTAATTTCCATACGAGGTCATTTAGACAAAAAATAGGCCCCACACCCAAATACCATATTTAGCCAATTTCCACAACGGTCCCCGAAATAAGACAAGAACCTTCTAAAAGCTCACGAAAGGTCATTCTTGACCTAACTCGACATTCCGAAACTAACCGCACTGACAAAATTCTCATACAAGCGCGTTTACCAAGAATGTTGACCAAAGTTAAACTTAAGCCAAAATTCAAGGGCTAAAGTGCTAAATGTCTCCAAAGTCACACTGTAAGCCTCGAGACTCATGCCAACCATGCTAATAGCCTAATTTGGATACTCTGGAGCTAATACAACAACCAAATTACCATCTGAGGTCGTTTACCTGAGCTTATGACTGAAATCAACTTTTCAAGTTTCAAAAGCTCCAAAATAGGAAAACGGGCATAAAACCCAAACGAACGACCAGGGAACCGAATAGTCAGTGCCAACAAGTCATAGATTACTTGTGGTCACTAGAGGAACGCTCTAAATGACGGAAATTTGGTACAAACATAGAAATGACCTAGAGGGTCATTACACCATGACACAAGAAGCAGCATAGCGAGCACAAGATGCACAACGCATAATATCCATAATGATGCTATTGACTGAAGTTATTCAAATACTACTTCACTATAGCAACACGAACTTGGCTCCAAAACTTACGAACAAAATCTATCACCACATCGACGGAGTTTGTCAATGTATTCTTAAATAAGTGGCTCCCTCTAAGTGACCACTGCAATTGTCAAATAAAATAAGAAGCGGGTCAACTGATCATTAATATGTTCACAAATATAGAACTATTGACCAAGACTGGGCACACAGTTTAAGAGAAAAAAAAGAATTTTGAAACTTGTGGTATAATATAAGCTATAGAAACTTTGTGGCTATAAAGTAAAACAAGAAATTTGAAGTTAAATTGTTACTAAATATGGAAAGATGTACCTTTTTATGGGAATGACTAAAAAGGAAAGACTATCACATAAATTGGGATAGAGGTAAAAATTTACTGGCAACTATTTTCTATTTCAGGTCTAGCAATAGTAGAATGGAAAGGTCAGGGATGTTGTTATATCTCTGGTATCCCTTTTGTCTTGCTTTGGGTTCTCACTAGCATTTCTTTTTAAATTTTTGTTGAGCAACAACGTTCCTCTAACAAGATTTATTGAGAGCGTGAGGGAGAGCAAATTGACAGAGCTCTACTAAAGAATGTGCCAGATATATTTGTTGAAAATGGAATGGGGTCAATGGATTATTATGAGAACGATTTTGAAGCTGCAATGCCCGAGGACACTGTGGCTTATTATTCTTGCAAAGCTTATAACTACACATTAATCTTCAAGGATCCAATTAGAAGCTTTTAAATAATAATAAGCCACTGTATCCTCGAGCAATGCAGCTTCAAAATCATTCTCATAATAATCCATAGACCTCATTCCAATTTCAACAATTATATCTAGCACATTCTTTAGTAGAGCTCTGTCAATTTCTCTCACTCACGCTCTTGATCATTCTAGTTAGAGGAGTACTGTTGCTCGATAAAAAGTTAAAAAGAAATGGTAGTGACAACTCAAATCAAGACAAAAGGGATACCAGAGATATAAGAACATCCCTAACTTTTCCATTCTACTATTGGTAGACTTGAAATAGAAAATAGTTACCAGTAAGATTTTACCTCTGTCACAATTTATGTGATTGATACGCTCAAATTACACTCCCCTAAAGAAGTATAAGCGGTAGTTATCAAGTAAAGAACCCAACTTGGAGATTGGGGTCGATCCCACGAGGAATATGGTTCAGACTTAAACTTAACTCACTATTATATTCATTTAGTCAACTTATTTCCGAGACAAGTACGTAAAAGGGGGGGGGGGTGATTGGATTTGTGAAAGAAATAACTGATTGTGGTGTAAGTAACAAGTGAGCAAGATTCAAACTTTGTTGTTATCAATGAGAAAGAGAAACTAGGGTATATGTGTTCCACATAAGCTCTTAACGCGGTAATCCTAATAATAGTAATCCTTTCCTAGTGTTTTACATGCAAAGTTGGTAAGATATGTATCCCTATGTTATTGGTCCTCCAAAGAGGGAATTTCACTCCGTACCTTTGTCCGGCTATGTGTGTATAATTTACTAACCCTTACCTTTACCTCAGATTAGACATCACATCAATGTATGGCTTAGTTTTCACCCTCGCACCAATTGACATTAGACTATTAGATAGTATCACACTAAATCTCTGTTGATAATTCTTTTCTTATTAACTACCTCCTTGGTCCAGCAAGTAGTAGCAAGGCGAGTTCTAACGTGTGCACTCGTTAAAAAGAGTTCTAAGCGAAAGAATTACCAATGCATGCATCAACACTATTTAAGAATTACTTAGTTATTATTCATACGTTGTTAATTGCTCATGGTTCCCACAACCGTAGGTATGGATTTAGTTACTCATGCTTGAAAGAACACAATTCATGTTTTTAGAATAAAAATTTATGAATGTACGTATTGAGTAGAAGAAACCCGTAATGTACAATTGAATTTCAAAGCAAAAATATTATAAACCGAAATCCAAAAATCAAATTGCCAAAGTTTGGAAGTTAATTCCCAAGAAAATATCAAGAACTAAAAGTAAACAATAGTGTCTAACCCCCAATAATGAGGTTTGCATACCCTAATTATAGAAAAACATGTCCTAAACAAAAAGGAAACAAAATAAGGAAATAAATTTTCTGGACGCGGCTTTGATCGACGACTCGACCTAGGGACCGTGGGTCGACCTACGGTCTGTAGGTCCCCTCCATTGGTCAACACATAGACTTTTTCTGCAAGGCCTGGAACCTTCAACTCCCAGTTCATCACTGATGGACGTGCAGGATGGACCGTAGGTTGGGTCCTCTTCCGGGGCTCCACACTTAGGACTTTCATCAAGTACTGGAACTTTGACTCCCAGTTCATCTCTACGGACGTGCAGGACGGACCGTAGGTTGCTTCGTTGTTCCACACATGGTTAGACTTCCCTGAAGCTCCTATCTACGCCCACCCTCGATGGACCGTCATAGGACCTACAGTCCGTAGGTCCCTCCGTGGGTGGCCACTTCTACAGATATTTCAGTTGTCATCTCACTTTACCACGTCCAAGCCCATTTCCTGCAAACATGATACAATACACATTATTTCTAATACAAAATGGCCCTAGACATACACAACTATTCAGTGAAATGTATTAAAAATACTGTAAACTCAAGGTATAACAACACCCAAACACTCTAAACGACTGTTGTGTAGAAGCAAACATAAAAACTCAAGCAATCACATGGCCATTTCAATCCACTCCATTTTCTCAGTGCAAATCTTTTCTCTTAGACTCAACAAGCTAACTCATACGGATCAAGATATGACTGAGATCAACCAATAGACACCACAACATACACTTTTCACAATCACCAAAGTACCAACTTTCCGACAATGTAACTAGTGCCCTCAATTCAAACGAAATCCTTTTCACACAGAAGATATGAATTTTGAGTTTTTAGGATTAATGCAACACTCACGCTTAGAAGTGACTTCAAGTACAGTTAGTGCTCAATACCGTAGGCTTTCCCTTATTTTCACTGCTTAGACTCTCCAAACTAGTTGCTAGGATCACTATAGGACTTTCTTAGCTTGTAACGTAGGCTCAGGGTCAGGTGTGGTACATTTGAGTACTTTTTAGTGACTTTCTGTCATCCTTGACACTACATTAGCTTTTTTCTTCTTTTATTAACCTATTTTTGACATCCTTTCATTTTACTTTCTTTCCCTTGACTCTTTTCAACATGGATGTGACTTTTGACTTTGTGGCTCTCATTTTTCACTTTTTTATTTTTTTCTTTCAATTTATTTTTCTTTATTTTTTTCAGCACTTCTATTTATCATCTTTTTACTTCTTTTGCACAAAGTCACATCCTCTTCTATCTTTTCTTTTTCTCTTTTCAACACAAAACTCTTTTCATACCCTTTTTTCTTTTGGGTTCCTCTTTCATAGCCACCCTCAACTTATGAATTTTGCATTAGTTTAGGTGCACAATATCTGATATCGGACCAGGGCCAAGATCAAGGTAATTTTTTGAATTAGCCACCCTCAATTTAGACTTTTGGCCTAAGTCGAGGTGCACATGTCCAAGGTGGGACCGGGGCCAAGACAATGATTTTAGGGAAGGTGAGTTAGGTGTATCAAAAGAATGGTCTATTTTAAGGCTCAAACATTTGGATCAAGGGGAACAGTTATTTAATTTGGTTGGATCATTTTAGGCATTAGTGGACTTATTAGAACATGAGCCTATGATCACTTCCTAGCTTCTAGCCTAGATTATCTTAGCAGGACCAACGGGGTAAGTTCTAGATTGGCACAAACTGTGTGAACATTCAACTTTTGTCACACACTCTTGTCACATTGTTTCATTATCAAATTATCAGATTACCCAATTCAAGTTTTAGCTTAAGTAATGAGGTCAAATCGGTTCTTATCATGTTACATTGAGATCCAACACATTCAGCTCATCAAGATTGTAGATCTAGCACAATTCAACATTTTTGGACACGGATCATTTTTCTCATGCTTTTCATGCCATCATGCTTTCATTTTTCTACTTACTCTTACACATACATTGCTAAGAATGCCGGTTCATCATAAATTAATATAGTCTCTTGCGGGAAAAGAACACAGGCAAGAAAACCCCAAGAGAGGATTATGAGTTGGGTTTACTCAGACTTCACCCTATCACTCACAATCTGTCTACCCCACCCCCAACAAAATAAAGTGTGATTGTCCCCAATGCACAAAAAAATACAAAGCAAAGGATAGGGTGAAGCAAACCTGTGGCGCATATGCGCGGAAGACCAATCAAGCAGCGGGTGGGTTCGGTTTCCATGAGATCGCTGGATCAACACTCGAAACACCATCAATAACGCTCCCATCTACCCTCTCAGCACCTTCAGTAGTGCTATCATAAACTCTAACCGCACCATTAGTATGCTCATGCTGCTAGATGGGCCAACACCTACCTCCCAGGATCGCTACTGTCTCATCTCCTTGTCAACTATGGAATCCCTTTGAGCCACCTCAAACTGCTAGCGCTCCCTCTTCCTCGCTCTCTAAGCCTTAGTGTCATCAAAAGTACAACCAAAGCGGAGGCGCTTCCAACATTATGGGAGCAATCTGGCGGTGGCATGCCATCTCCGAATAGGGCACTCAACAAAATATCATCAATCGGTGCCGTAGGGGAAGACTCAGGGTCAGTCTCTAGTGGAGCGAGAAGTATAGTGACATCAACACAGAGGCTCTCTATCTCCTTCTGGAGAGTGGTCACATCTACAGTGTGGGATGGCCTATCTAGGAATCTCAACTCAAAGGCATCTAGGCGGTGACGAGCGGACTGGACCTTCTGGTCCATCATACGCTCCATCAGCTGCTCAACCCTAACCTCAGACTCCGCTATAGCACGCTGCATTCATGGCCTCGCATGCTAAGGCAAAGTGGCCATATGTGCATCTAGCCTCTGTACTCGAGCTAAAGGGATGGCAGTGGAACCGAAAGAAGAAGTGGCTCTGGACGAGCTAGGGGCCTGGCTGGCAGCCGAAGACGAAGGATCCTAGGCATCTGTGGTAGTGGCTGGAGGGACAGTGTCATCATCCTGTATATACTCCACATCCGCTACAAGATCATCGCCCAATAGTGGCACCTCAACTTGTGGCTCCCTGCGAGGTGCAGCTGCATTGGCTTCATCCCAAATATGGCATATATCAAGAGTCTTGGTTGCCTAAAGCAACCTGTTACAATGCCAAACTGGTACACCAGAATCCTGCAAAGCTGGAAGATAAGGCAAGGGAAAGGCAGAGTGGTGGTGGACTTGAAGGCCCTCTCCTGGATCACCTCGATAAGTATATGGACAAAATCAACCTCAACTCCCGCTACCATGGCTGCAACTATCACCGCTCGATCCCATGTGATCACATTGTCCGCCTGAGTGGGTGACAACTTATAACATACCAACAGCCATAAAATTTTGCAGCAAAATTTAAGGTGGCCTGTCTGATGCCCATGCTCAGAGTGGGGACCCACTCTGCTCACTCTCTGTCTATGGTAAGATGTCATGCTAGGCACCTAATAAGTGACTCATGTTGCTCGGCATTCCTCTAAACTGTCTCACTCTGGATGATGCCCATGCGATAGTATAGCTCTGCTGTATTAATGGGAAGAGTCTGATTTGGGCCATATATGAACCTACGGAGGGTGGTCTCGGAGATGTCCACAGAAAAGCCCCAAACTAGTGTAACCTCAAGAGGAGGCTGAGTTGTAGGCTTGGCCCTCTTAGAGATGGACCTTCTAATAGTGGTGGCATAGGAAGCGTAGAACTCCCTACCTATCTCCTCACTGTACATGCCTGGGGACCGGGCCATCCACCGGCACTTGTGTCGATGAAAGAGCCCCTCAATGACTGGAGCAGTGTGCAGACTATGTGTGAGAGCCCGGCGCTCCTAGACGACTAGTCGAGCCATCTTTTCATTCTCATTCAGCATGCGGTAATATCTGTATATCTGATACTAGCGCTCCACACACCATCGATTGGGTTCCGCAGCAACTGGTGCATGATCGGTATTAGGGGGCTCTGGAATGTCACCCGCACTCTCAGCCTCAGAAGATGAGGCAGTGCTACCATTAGAACTGGAGCCGGAGACAAAGCCAGAGCTGTATGCGTACTCAGAGGCAGCCGGTGATACGAACGGTATGGCCCCATCATCAGACTGGGGGCAGTGACTATGTCGATACTTACCTGCCGGGCTCACTGTTGTGTAGTGAGTGGAGCAGTGGGAGATGTCCTGGTAGGAGGTGGAACGTACTCCACATCAGTCTCCTCATCAATCAGCCGAAAGGAAGGAGCCAACAACTTGGACTTTCCCTTCGCGGCATAGGTCGTACCTTTCTTGGGGGCCATAGTACCTGTAAAAGCTTAGTTAGTACCTAAACAAGTAAATAACACACACGAAAACTTTGTAGAACAAGAACCTAACCAAAACAAAAACTAATTTTTTTCTTTTGGATAGTAGCTGAACTATCCAACTACGATGGGTCCTACGATCCGTGGATGGACCTATGGTCCGTAGGTCCCCTCCGTAGGTCAGATTTCCCAAAAGTTCAGTTTTTAATGTGAACCAAGAATGTGCAGAACAGTCAGTCGATGGAACGACGGAGCGTAGTCCACCTTTGTGGTTCCACACTTGGTGACTATTTAATGTGCAACAGACCTACACACGTAGCAATCATTAGGACTTTATTTTTACATTTTCTAGACACTTTTTAGACACGGGCCCTATTCTATATCTAGCCAACACTATTATAAAAATAAAACACCTATCTAAAGAAATACAGAAATTAAAATAAATGAAGAAGACTCCTAAATCGAAAAGAAAAACCCATAGTTGGCTAGATTGTACATCTTGGGTTGCCTCCCAAGTAGCGCTTGAGTTAACGTCGCAGCACGACACAGGCCCTTAGAATACTCATACTTCATCAAGGTTATAGGCCATAATCACTTAGTGCACACTCTCCAACTTCCCCATGAAGACTTTGATCCTTTGCCCGTTCACCTTGAACCTTGTTCCCTCCTTGTTCTCTAGCTCGACCGCTCCGTGTAGAAACACTTGAGTGACTATGAATGGCCCGGTCCACTTGGACTTGAGCTTGCCAGGAAACAAGTGCAACCTTGAGTTGAATAGAAGCACCAGATCACCAACAACAAATTCACACTTTTCAATCTTTGGATCATGATAATTCTTCATCTTCTCCTTGTACAAGGATGAACTTTCATAAGCTTTTAGGCGAAACACATCAAACTCATTCATGTGATTCACTCTTTGACTCAATGCGATGCCCTAATCCAAATTCAACCTTTTTAGTGCCCACATAGCCTTATACTCTAGCTCTACCGACAAATGGCATGGCTTCCCATATACAAGTTGGTATGGGGACATACCTATGGGAGTCTTGAATGCGGTGTGATCGGCCCATAAAGCATCATCAAGCCTCTTTGACCAATCAGTTCTATTTTCATTCACAGTCTTAGCAAGCTTCAACTTGCACACTACACTGCAGATGGTAAGGAGTAGCTACACTGTGATGAACTCCATATTCCTCTAGCAACGCCTTGAACAAATTATTACAAAAGTGGGAACCTCCATCGCTGATAATCACCCTAGGTGTACCAAATCTGGAAAAAATAAATTTTTTCAGGAATGCGGTGACACTTTTCCCTTCATTGTTTGAAAGCGCAATTGCTTCCACCTATTTCGACACATAATCAACCGCAACAAGAATATACTTCATCCCATGTGAACTTACAAATGGACCCATAAAGTCAAGGGCCCATAAATGAAACAACTCAATCACCAATATCGGATTCATAGCGAGCTCTTGCCTCTTTTAAATTCCTCCTCTTTGGCAACGATCACAAGACTTGGCAAAATCATGAGCATCTTGGTGGATGGTAGGCCAGTAATACCCACACTACAAGATTTTATGCGAAATATGAATACCACTATGATGCCCACCAATAGGCAAAGAATGACATGCCTCCAGTATACTCATCATCTCAACCTCAGGCAGACAGGGACAAATAATCTCATCAGCACAAATACGGAACAAATAAGGCTCATCCCAAAAAAACTCCTCCACATCATGCATAAACTTTTTCCTTTGGTGAAAAGACAAATTCGATGGAACCAGATCACTTGCCAAGTAGTTATTAAAGTGTGCGAACCAAGGAATAAGATCATGAGAAGCAGCCAATACCTGTTCATCTGGAAAAGCATCATTAATTTCAGCCCCATCTCCTAGGTTGACCATAGCTTCCTCCTCTAATCTAGACAAATGATCGGCAACTTGATTTCCTATCCCCTTCCTACCTTTAACCTGAAAATCGAACTCTTGCAGCAACAATACCCATCTAATCAACCTCATTTTTGCATCCTTCTTATCCATTAAATACCTCAATGCAGAATGGTCACTATGCACTATGACCTTAGTACCAAGAAAGTAAAATTGAAATTTCTCTAATGCGAAAACCACAGCAAGGAGTTCTTGTTCAGTCACCGTGTAGTTCTTTTGAGCCACATTCAGAGCTTTGCTGGCATAGTAAATAGGATGAATAATCTTCTCTCGCCTATGTCCCAATAACACACCAAGCGCCACTCCACTCGCATCACACATCACTTCAAATGGTTGCCCCCAATCTGGTGAAATAATGATAGGTGCGAAAACTTGCTTTGCTTTCAACTCTTCAAATACTCTCAGACAAGAATCATCAAAATCAAACTTACACTCCTTTTTGAGCAATTTGCACAATGGGTGTGCAATTTCAGAGAAATTCTTGATGAACCTCCTATAAAAGCCTGCATGCAAAAGAAAACTTCTAACACCTTTAACAGAGATAGGTGGTGGAAGCTTTTCTATTACCTCAACTTTAGGTCTATCAACCTGAATACCCTTCTCAGAAATCCGATGACCCAAAACAATCCCCTCTTTCACCATAAAGTGGCACTTTTCCCAATTGAGCACAAGATTGCACTTTTCACACCATTTCAGTACCTTAGCCAAATGCATCATACAACCATCAAACGAGTCACCTACCACAGAGAAATCATCCATAAATACCTCAATAGTGTCCTCCACCATATCTGAAAATATCGACATCATGCAACGCTGAAAGGTCGCTAGAAGGTCGCTGGAGCATTACACAATCCAAATGGCATCCGTTTGAAGGTGAAAGTCCCATAAGGACAGGTGAAAGTGGTCTTCTCTTGGTCTTTCAGAGCCATGGAGATCTGATTGTAGCCCGAATACCCATCAAGAAAGCAATACCAACCGTTACCAGCAAGGCGATCCAGCATCTGATCCATGAACGACATAGGGAAGTGATCATTTTATCTCCAAGCATTCAGTTACTGATAGTCCATGCATACTCTACATATTTATTGAGCTATAAATATGTAGACTTATTAATTAGGAGTTATAAATACATGAAAGGAAAGATTCAAAGAAAGCAAATCAGAAAAGAGAATTCAATTAGCTATTAGAATCTATTTCACTACCTCTTCTTCTGGTAGGGTTTTTAAGAAATTACACTAATTGAATTTGTTGAAATGTAAAATCATTATATAGTAATTTACATGCATATTATTATCCTAGCATGTAATATAGCATGCCAATATTTTTATTGTACTTTTAGCAATTGTTTGTATTTTATGTAAAGAAAGAATTAACATGCCTTTTATTTTTATTTTTATTATTAGAAGATATTTTTTATTTTTAAAATGTTTAATTTTATACAAAAAAAAGTAAAATAATATTATGGACATGAGGAATTATTACTTCTAACACAAATTCTAATTTGGAAAAAATATTATGGTATATAACATAGTATTTTGAATTTCAACAATAAAAGTAAAATTTGAGGACAATATTCAAAATATTCACCTGAAGAGGTACACTTGAATATATTTTTTTCAAAATTCATCTCATCAAAAACATAACTGTACCTATCTAACTAATGAGTAGTTGTGCATTTTTGTAAGTCAGATGATAACTCATTATTCAAGTTTAATGAAATACAGTCACCATTAATACAAGTTTTGGATTTCATTTTAATTTTTTTTATTATATCTGAATATTCAACAACAAAAAGTTTGTACTAATGGAAAACACGTGCGAAGCACGTGTCTGGATACTAATGAATATAAACATAGATACTAAAATCTATAAATAATTCCACACTTTTAGTGAAATTCAAAATCGTTACAATTTGATTGACATGTAGTTGATTGCAAATAAAAATTTTCTTATCCTCTTACCACGAAATTCATTGGAGAAAATTACACATCAAAAGAAAGAGTTTGTTGTTAATATATGAAAAAATAAGTGAATGAATCTCTAGTTTATTATGTTGTAGTTTGAAAGTGTAAGAAAGTATGCAACTATAATTATAATAGGGAAAGTTCCTTGAACATAAACCATGTCATTAAATTCATGCCATTTACATTGATTTGATTTATAAAATTTTAAAAATTGGTAATACTAAAAGGTATTAAAATAGTATTTTTCTTAGTGGAAGGAGGTCGAGAGCTTCTAGTTTTACTCTACCCCTGCCCGATCTGAAAAATACAGATCCACAATTAAAAATAAATTAGACTCAAATCAAGCTGAAAAGCACAGATCCTTTAATTAAAAAGAAACTAGACTTAAATAAAGATGAAACACACAAATCCATTAATTAAAAATAAAATAGACTCAAATCGAGTTGCAAAAACGAAGATCCATCAAAAAGAAATTAGACTCAAATCAAGTTGAAAAAATAGAGATCCAATAATTAAAAAGAAAGTGGACTCAAATTAAGTTAAAAAAAACAAATCCATCAATTAAAAAGAAACTATAATCAAATCAAGCTAAAAATCACAGATCCATCTATTAAAAAGAAACTAGACTCAAATCAGGCTGAAAAAACATAGATCCATCCATTTAAAAGAAACTAGACTCAAATCATGTTGGAAAAAAATACATATCCAGCAATTAAAAAGAAACTAGATTCAAATCAAGCTAAAAAATACAATTCCATCGATTAAAAAGAAAGTAGACTCAAATCAAGTTGAAAAAACATAGATCCATCAATTAAAAAGAAACTACACTCAAATCGAGCTGAAAATACAGATCCATCAAGTAAAAATAAACTAGACATAAATCAAGGTGAATAAAACAAATCCATCAATTAAAAAGAAATTAGTCTCAAATCAAGCTGAGAAACACATATCCAGTACTTAATAAGAAACTAGACTCAAATCAAGCTGAAAAAACACGGATCCATCAATAAAAAAGAAACTAGACTCAAATCAAGCTAAAACAAAACACAGATCCATCAATTTAAAAGAAACAAGACTTAAATCAAGTTGAAAATCATAAATCAATCAATAAAAAGGAAACTAGAGTTAAAATAGGCTAAAAAAATACAGATCCATCAATTAAAAAGAAACTAGACTTGAATCAAGTTGAAAAACACAGATCCATCAATTAAAAAGAAACTAGACTCATATCAAATAATGAAAGAAGAGAAACACTAACATAGAGCTAACCAACAGGCACCCAAGATGACAACCCTTTGTTGACTCATAGAGATACACAACAATCTGATATAGGAAAAAGGAATGAACAGATACACCTTTTAATCCAGAGTTACAAATACAAAAAATAGTTAAAGAAGAGAAGGACACAAATCTTACTTCTACAAGATGAGAAACAACGATGTACACCAAAGAGGGCCATAAGTGTTGATCATCCAAAGAAGAACATGAACCATACTGATATTGTGGAATCTCATCACCATCGACTTATTCAGTAGAGAGAGGATGTTGAGAAAAGAAATGTTGAGCCCTCTATTAGAAACCCTAGTAATATAGCAGTTCATATAGCAATAGGTCTTCTTCTTTTTCGGACTGGGAAATTTTATCTTGGCCTTTTTTTATTGTTTGTTTTCCATTCTTTATGTTTCTACTTTTCTAGGCTTGATAGAGCCTGAACAAATATTTTTGTGTTGATTTTTAGTAAGAACAAGCCCCTTGTCCAACTCTATTGAAAAAAATATTGTGGAATCAATAGTTATTCCTAATTAGCCTTAAAGATAGAAAAAGTAAAGTAGTAAATACAAATGTTTAAATGTTGTTCTAGACCAAATCATATTTTTTCAATAATATATCTAGTCTACATGTTAACTCTCTTTATTAATAAACTTTTTTTATAAGAAAATTTGTAGACATAAAATTTCTCAACAACGCCAAACTATAAGAATTTATTTAGTACCCAAGATACTAATTAGTTTTTCAATTCACCTATTACATTTAAAGTGTTACACTATTTTATTATAGGTAAAATAAATTACTATCACAATTTTTTATTATGATCACCAAGCAGGACTGTCACGACCCAGACCGGCATGACTGGCACCCACATTAACCCTCCGGTGGGAGATCCGCTACTACAACCCAAACCAAGAAACTAAACCAAAAACTAAAGCATTTAAGTTAAATAAGAAAGTTAATAGCTAAAACATGAAGTTCCCATAAACTCCCAAAAGATCTAACAACTAAACAATGCGAAAAATACACCTAGAACCTGAAAGTCAATGTACCAAAACATCTAAAGTTCAACAAGCCTAAACAAGAAGGGATATAACCCAAAACTAATGAACTAAACAACTAGCTAGAAAAGTATAAGTCTGAAATGTGGACATAGACGAAAGGAGAACTCATGGCAGGGAAAAACTGGCTCACCCTTGAATTCAATCGGCAATCACTGATCTTCTAAGGGAGGTCTGTCAAGAGCCGCTTGAAGATGCCCTATACTCAATAAAGAAAGAGCAAGTGCAGTATCAGTACACAACCACAGTGTACTGGTAGGATCACGCGACTATCCCACTAAGTGCAACATACATAATCCAATAAAATAATATAATCACATGCATATATCGAACATATACAATATCATCATCATTTACGAACAACAAACAATTTCACATTTCTCAAGATACACAATTATATCAAATTATTGGTCCTCTCATGGAATCGAAACCCAAACTGTTAGCATACCGGAACGTGGTATCCGATCTAATGCTTATGCCAGAACGTGGCAACTAATCCCATAATTATGACAGAACGTGGCAACCGATCCAAGTTAGTGTGTCGGAACGCAACACCCGATTCATTCGACAAGATACAATCACAATCACAAAGTACATTTTCATAATCAGACAATCAAGTCATGATTAATGGCATTCATCATTCATCTATCCTCATTTACAAAAAAAGTGATCAATAATGCAATATTCACATACAAACATGTATCATAATGTAGCAAGAACAAACATACATGATACATTCATAGAATCACAACCATCACCTACCTCGAAACAAGCTTGAAACTCTAAGAAACTTGATCCTTTCCTTTCCGAATTCGTTCCGCTTGTTCTTGGTCTACAAACAATCACTATAATATGGGAATCAATAAACAATCATTAATTACCTAGATTACTAACAATTCTAACAACCCTAGATCATACCCCGTGATCCCAAGTATCAAAACTAGGGCTTTATCCATCATAGATTCTAGATCAAAACCCTCCCCCATTGATAATTACCCAATATATTACGTTCTACGGATTGAAAAATGGATTCGGGGAGTTAAAATCTTACCTTTAGCCTTAAGAATGGTGGAAAACTGTCAAGAATCGTCTGTGATTCGTTCCTTAGCTGTAAAAACTGAAAAGTGCAGAATAAAGACATTTTGGGGTTTATTTAAGACTTTTAGTAGCGTTTGGCCCGCCACAGCGGCACCCACCATGCTACAGTGGCCCTGCCCTGGCGATCGAAATCACCAGCAAAGCGGCTTGCACTAAACAGTGAGCTTGTTAAAGAATTCCAAAACCCCCATTTCACAACAAACCTTCAACCAACAACACTCAGAAACTACTCGTTCACACTAAGATCAATTTAGGGAGTTTTACTCACCCGAATTCAGTTCCATAAAGTCGTACGGATTCCTTAACGACGTATCTAACTACTCATGTAATCAAAATCATAATTAGATCACCCAATTTCTACCAGATTTCTCTAGACTTTAATGACTCTGATTTCATCCAAATTTGAACTACGTTGAGAAATTCCAAGTTACTGCGAAAAAGTTTTCCGATGCAAAAAAAATTTCCCGCTTGCTTTTCTATAAAGACGGAATCCGGTCGTTACAATAGATACAAATTTACCCATCACTCGTCCCCGAGTTACAAACTTAGGAACAATAAGCTAAGGAAGGAATGGAGTAGTACCTGAATCGACAAACAATTGGGGATAATTGTCTCGCATGTCCCTCTCGGTTTCCCAAGTAGCTTCCTCAACTGGATGATGCTTCCATTAAACTTTCACGAACTTAAACTCCTTGGTCCTCAGCTTACGCATATCACAATCAAGAATTGCAATCGGTTCCTCCTTATATTGAAGGTCCTTGTCTAACATAATTGAGTCCCACTTAATGATATAATCCCCGTCACCATGATACCTCTTCAACATGGACATATGAAATACCGGATGAACTCCCGAGAAATTAGGAGGTAAAGCCAATCTACAAGCCATTGTCCCTACACATTCAAGAACTTCAAAGGGACCAATGTAACGAGGACTAAGCTTGCCCTTCTTGCCAAATCTCATCACCCCTTTAATGGGTGACACTTTAAGAAGAACATTCTCACTGGTTTGAAATGCCATGTCTCTTACCTTCTGATCCGCATACATCTTCTGTCTACTCTGGGCTGCAAAAAGTTTAGCTTGGATACTCCTCACCTTATCTTGAGCATCCTTCACTAAATCAACCCCCAAAGGTTTCACATCTCCAGCCTCAAACCATCCTATGGGAGATCTACATCCCCTCCCATAGAGTGCCTCAAATGGTGCCGTATCTATGCTGGAGTGATAAGTATTATTATAGGGGAACTCACACAAAGGTAGGAACTTATCCCAATGCCTTCCAAAATCAATCACACATGCCCTCAACATGTCTTCCAAAACTTGAATAGTCCTCTCGGACTTCCCGTCCGTCTATGGATGGAAAGGTGTACTAAAAGTGAGTTGTGTGCCGAATTCATCATGTAGCTTCCTTCAAAACTTGGATGTGATTTGGGTACCACGGTTTGATATGATAGAAAGGGGCAACCCATGCAACCTTACTTTCTCTTTCACATACACCTTAGCCAATTGTTTAGCATTGTAATCTATTCTTACCGGAATAAAGTGGGCTAACTTAGTCAATCTATCAACCACTACCCAAATACAATCAAACTTTCCCAAAGTCTTTGGAAGGCCAAACACAAAATCTATGGCTATCCTCTCCCACTTCCATTCCGGAATTGGAATTCTTTGAAACAAACCTGCAGGCCTTTGGTGTTCATATTCACTTGTTGGCAATTTTGACTCTTAGCCATAAACTCCGCTATATCCTTCCTCATGCCCGGCCACCAATAAATTCTCTTAAAATCTCAATACATCTTGGTCACACCTGAATGAATGGAATATCGCGAACCATGAGATTCTACCAATAATTTATTAATCAAGTCATCAATTTAAAATTGAGCACACCCTCCGCATCAAGAGTGGTCTCTTGTGCCTTACCAATCACGGTCTTCTTCCTAAGTTCATTCAAATTTTCATCCTCAAACTGTTTGGCCTTGATCTCCTTAATGAAAGTGGCCCTTACTTCATTGCTAGCTAACAGCCCACCTCTTTCAGAGATGTCCAACTGCATGAATTTAGACTCCAAGGTTTGGATTTCCTTAGCTAAGGGTCGCTTGGATACACTCAAGCAAGCTAAAATACCCATACTAACCGTTTTTCGACTCAAACTGCCACCACATTAGCCTTGCCTGGATGGTATTGAATAGTGACATCATAATCCTTGAGTAACTCCATCCACCTTCTTTGTCTCAAATTCAAATCCTTTTGAGTAAACACATGTTGTAAACTACGATGATCAGTAAATACCTCACACTTAACACCATACAGATAATGTTGCAGGATTTTAAGAGCAAACACCACCGCTGCCAACTCCAAATCACGTATTGGGTAATTCCTCTCATGCACCTTCAATTGGCGCGATGCGTTAACTATAACATTCTTATCCTGCATCAACATAGCACCCAAACCAGAATGTGAAGCATCACAATAAAAAATAAAATCTTTACCTTCAATCGGTAATGCTAGAATAGGCACGGTGGTCAAGAGAGTCTTGAGCTTTTGGAAGCTCTCCTCACATTTTTCAGTTCATTCAAATGGTATTTCCTTTTTGATCAAATTAGTCAAGTGAGTGGCAATAGAAGCAAAGTTCTTCACAAATCAACGATAATAGCTAGTGAGCCCCACAAAACTCCTAACTTCCGTCACAGAGCTAGGCCGAACCTAATTCTTAACCGCCTCAATCTTTTGGGGATCTATCATTACCCCTTCTTTTGAAACTACATATCCCAAAAATGCCACAGAAGTTAACCAAAATTCACACTTAGAAAATTTAGCATACAACCTTTGTTTCCCAAGAACACCCAAAACAATACGAAGATGGTCGGCATGCTCTTCCTCACTTTTTGAGTAGAACAAAATATCATCAATAAATACTATGATGAAAGAATCAAGAAATGGTTTTAACACACCATTCATCAAACTCATAAATGTTGCAGGCGCATTAGTCAACCCAAACGACATAACCAGGAACTCGTAGTACCCATAACGGGTTCTAAATGTCATCTTGGGCACATCCTTAGGCCTAATTTTTAACTGATGGTAACCAGTCCTTAGATCAATCTTAGAGAAAACTGATGCACCTTGCAATTGGCAAAAAGATCATCTATTCGAGGCAATGAATACTTGTTTCAGATGGTGACCCTATTCAATTGCCGGTAATTTATACACATCCTCATACTACCATTATTTTTCTTAACAAACAAAACTGGAGCACCCCATGGGGAAGAACTAGGACGGATAAATCCCTTATGAAGTAGCTCTTGGATTTGAGCCTTAAGCTCTCTTAATTTACTGGAGCCATGCGATATGGAGGGATAAAAATAGGGTGGGTACCAGGTTCTAAATTAATGCAGAAGTCTATATACCTATCCAGTGGCATACCAAGGAAGTCATTAGAAACACTTCTTTAAATTCTGACACCACAGGAATAGACTCAAAACATCCCTAATATGAGCCAAATACGCCAAACAACCTTGCCCTACCAATTTTCTAACCCGAATGGAGGATATGATCTTAACTTGCTTAGGCTTGTACACCCCTTCCCACTCTAATTGTTCCCTCCCCAAAATTTCTAGAGTTACATACTTAGTATTACAATTAAGCACGACATAATAGGGGGACAACCAAGTCATGCCTAAGATTATATCAAAATCAGTCATATCCAAAAACACCAAATCAGTCCAAGTTTGAAAACCCATAAACAAAATAGGACAAACAGGATAGACATGGGTGACTATGAATGACTCTCCAACTGGGGTAGAAACATGGATAGGGGCATCAAGTATATCACAAATCATAGCAAATTCTTAGGCAAATCACACGAATCCATATGAATAAGTAGAACCCGGATCAATTAACACAGTAGCCATCCGGTCACAGACAATAATAGTACCTATTATCACTGCATTAGATGCCTCTGCCTCATTCTTGCCTGAAAAGGCATAACACTAAGCCCTATCATCTTGATGAGCTACTTCCCTGCCAGGTTGCATGTTACCCCTGCCTGCGTTACCATTTCCTCTACCTCCCGGCCTCACTGATTACCTCCTCGCCTACTTTATGGACGTCCTCTACCATTATTACCGTTTCCCATGGGTACCACTTCTCCAGTCTACTGCTGCACAGAATCTAACACTCGTGGGTGCGGACAATCTCTCCTCATATGCCCAGTCTCTCCAGAGTTGTAACATGTAAGATCAAAAGATCGCCTGTTGCCCATTGAAGGCACGACTCCCTGGCTCTCCTGAATCAAATTATTAGATGGAGTTCCTGAGTAGTTACCTGTAGAGGTGGGCATAGTAGACTAAATTGGCTTGGCTGCAAGCGTTGGCCTTTCGGACCCCTGGAGTAAGAACCTTGAAAGTTACCCGAGTTCTTGGCCCTTTTAGCCAATGCCTTAGCCTGACCGTCTCGCCTCACCCCCTCAACTTTGTTCACAAAGTTTGTTACCTCATTAAAGCTTCTCCCTGCAGAGGTTATATGAACATATAGTACCTGCAACTCAGAGTTTAATCCCCTAATAAATAAATGGATCCTCTCGTTCTCAAGTCATGATTCATGGCATTCATCATACATCTATCCTCATTTAAAATTAAAGTGATCAATAATGCAATATTCACATACAAACATGTATCATTATGTAGTAAGAACAAACATACATCTTACAATCATAGAATCACAACCATCACCTACCTCGAAACAAGCTTGAAACCCTAAGAAACTTGATCCTTCCCTTTCCGGATTCGTTCCTCTTGTTCTTGGTCTTCAAACAATCAATATAATACGGGAATCAATAAACAATCACTAATTACCCGGATTACTAACAATTCTAACAACCCTAGATCATACCCATGATTCCAAGTATCCAAACTAGGGCTTTTTCCACCATAGATTCTAGATCAAAACCCTCCCCCATCGATAATTACCCATTAGTTTACGTTTTACGGATCAAAAAATGGATTCGGGGAATTAAAATCTTAGCTTTAGCCTTAAGAATGGTGGAAAACTGTCAAGAATCGCCTGGGGTTCGTTCCTTAGCTCTAAAAACTGAAAAGTGCAGAATAAAGACGTTTTGGGGTTTATTTATGACTTTAAGTCTTGTCTGGCCCGCCACAGCGGCACCTACCCCGCTACAGCGGACCCGCCCTGGCGACCAAAATCACCGCCAAAGTGACTTGCACAAAATAGTGAGCTAGTTAAAGAATTCGAAAACCCCCATTTAACAACACGCCTTCAACCAACAACACTCAGAAACTACCCGTTCACTCTAAGATCAATTTCGGGAGTTTTACTCACCCGAATTCAGTTCCGTAAAGTCGTACGGATTCCTTAAGGACTTAACTAACTACTCATGTAATCAAAATCATAATTAGGTCACCCAATTGCTATCAGATTTCTCTAGACTTTAATGACTCCAATTTTGTCAAAATTTGGACTAGTTTGAGATATTCCAAGTTACTACGAAAAAGTTTTTCGACGCAATTTTTTTTCCCTGTTGGCTTTTCTATAACGACGGAACCCGGTCGTTACAAGTACTAAGTGTAGACCAACAAGTGTAGATCATTCGACTTTAAAATGCTATTAAAAGCTTGTTTGAATTGACCAATTGCAAGTTAACAACATGTAAGCGTAAGTGGAATTTAATTTTATAAATAAAATGTTATAAGTTTTGATAGATGTGATTAAACTGATAATAAGCAGTTGCGTATTTGACAAAAAACATAGAAAAGTTGGTGTATTGCTAAATGACTAAAATACCTTATATATTTTTTCAAAAATTATATATCAAAATTAATTCTTTAAACAAAAAAAAAGGAACGACCAATACAAATTAGTAAAGAAAAAGTTGGTGTTTTATTTTGGGAAAAAATAGTTTTAGAGTTAAAAAATTAGTATATATATATATATATATATATAAGTAGGAGGCTCCAACCATCAAATTTGGAATGCAATTTTGTTCGTACAATAAATCAATATATGATCAAATATCTAATTGAATATTAAATACTAATATTTTAATATCCTTGGAATACAAACGTCACAAATTAAACGTTACCAACCTCTTTATTTTCCTTCGTTTATCAACAATTTATGGCCTTGTAAACGTTGTCAAACTCTTTGTTTTTCGTTATTTTTCAATTAAATCGGATAATCAATTTATATAAAATTCTGCTCATTAAGTAATCATTTATAAAGGCATCAAGAATATATCAAACACTCACCATTGCATAGAAAAAAAACTCACTAGGTATACATTGAATCTCTTTACTAATTCTATGTATATTTTATGGGATCATATTTTTATGTCCTCTCAAGTTTATGTTGAATAATCTTTTACTCCTATATATAAAATTATGCGATCATATATTGTACAATTATAGATTTTCCTGCAAGAACCTCGAATTGTAAATTTTTCTATTATGAAAAAAAATCTCAGAATGCTATAAAATCTTCATTCATCACTGAAGAAAAGAACATTTGCAGGACAACTCCAAATTTATTTGTACTAACTTTTATAACTCTTTCTTTTGAGATAAGGCACAAGTACCCCCTTAGACCATAACTAGAATTTCAGAGTCACATCTTAACTACGTTGAGGTTCTTGTAACACCCCAGAAAATTGTTGAGCTAAGACTCGAACCGTTCTTCGTAGTGAGTGAGATTTTTGCAATGAATTTAAAATTTCTTTAGTATTAAGGTCACTAGATGTAGCACCTTGAGTTCCAAGAAGAACTAAAGAGAGTTCATTCAAGTCATTCCTAAATTTTTCTTAAGTTTTTGGTCAACTTCAAACAACCATAACTCCTAGTACAAGATGAGTTAGGTGAGCTACAAGATAGAAAATTAAAGCCCTTCGAGTCCTCTTTCCAACTCCACCAAGTTTACTAAATTTTGAGCTCTGAGGAAAGAGTTATGACTGATTTACTAATGATGGACAAACCTGGCAGCAGCTCTGCGATGGCTCCGCGTTATGGAGCCATTACGGACCTCACTGCCTGGTGAAAAATTATTCCGACTCCCAGCTCATTTTAATTATTTCTTTAAGGGTATTTTAGTCCTAAAAATCCTTAGGAGGTCATCTAACTTACCCTAAATGAGTAGAAAATCAATTTTCTTAAATCAAACCGTCTCATCCACTCCAAAAATTCTACTCTCAAGGGATTCAAGAAACGCTATGGCTAGGGTTCACGTTCATGATTTTCCTTCAAGTCGTTCAAGAAGATGATTCTTTCAGGTATGTAAGCTTTCATAGCGTTGGGTTTGTTCGTCCTCACGCCAATCATGTTTAATTCTATCCTTGAATTCGTTTTTGAGATTGAATTATTAAATTCTTGAGTTTTAGCCAATATTGATAATCTTATTGAGTTCTTGAGTTTTGTGCTTCGTTCTTTGATAATGAAGTTCTCATTGAGTACTAGAAGCGAGGGTTTGCAAATAAGATGAGTTAATTGATAGTTCCTTGTGTGGGTTTCGCTGAAATTGTTTTGGGTTAAAAGAATTCGTGAATTTTGAAATTAGAATTGCAGTAGGGATGAGTTGATTCGAGTTTGAGAAAGGAAGAGAAGATCGGGAAAAAATATGTGCCCAGCTCCGCATCGCAGAGGTGTTTTAAAAATTCAGTCCCCCGAAAAGTACCCCCCTCTCGACGTCGCAGAGAGAATATGGAGTCCACTATCCCAAAATTTATTTTAGTGACCAATAATTTAATTCCATCTCCGCGTCGCGCCAATGTTCTTTAATTTGGGTCTTTCGCTCATTCGTGTGATCAACTATCTTAACCCTCCTAAATCATTGAGAGGTCCTACTTTCCGAAGCATAACCCTTGAATCCATAATTCAAATTCAAGGTAGAGTTAAAAGTTTAGTCTTGAGAGTTCTTTCGAACATTTTGAGAAAGTCCCTTTTAGTTTTTTTGGATGAGTCTTCTACAAATTCTAATAACTTGTTTCAAGACTTGAGCAAGTCAGTGTATTCATGAGTCTACTTTATCATTACAAGATCGTTCGTATCATGAACCATAACTCTTGAATTCATAATTCACACTCAAGAGAGAGTTAAGAGTAAAGTTCAAGAAAGTCTTTGAGTTCAATTGTGAATCCTTTGAGATCAATTATCAATTTGAACTAAATTTTGAGGAAGTAAGTAAGAGAATGAGAAGAGTCGTATACGCGAGTTCCATATTGATATTTTGACCCTTGAGTCGAGTCGTTGATGCCCATAACGTTCGCATGAACTCCATCAGTTTAGTAACTTTGAAAGAAGTAGTATTTTCAAGTTCTAAGTCTTGAGTATCGAGTTCTTAACCCTTCCGAGATTATAATCCTAATCATGGGACTATTACGTATTACCCATGAAGTCCATGAGTTGAGTTGTTCATGCCAAAAATTCTGCATGAACATTATAAGTCGAACAATCTTGAGATGAGAAGTACCTTTGAGTCCTTGAGTTGAGTAGTTCATGCTCATAATTCCGCATGAACCCTCTGAGATGAGGATTCTTGAAATTAGTAGTATTATTGAAGTTCTTGAGTTCCAAGTATTTGAGTTATATCTATGGTTATTGAAAATCTCGTATTGAGTCGTTCAAGTCCATAATTCGGCGTGACCCATATTTTAAGAAGTCTTTTACAAATGTTTAAACTTTGTTTTAAGACTTAAGCTTTGAAGTTGAGTAAAGAGTAAAGAGTAAAGTTCATTTTCTTTAAAATGATAAATGGGAACTAAGTATTCCCAAGAGTAAATGTTTTCACATTTAAGATGAGAGGAAACTGAGATTTCCAAAAGAGTTTTGAGTAAGAAAGGGAACATCGATTCCAAGAGAGCTTTTACGCTAAGTTTTTGAGAAATTATCTCAAACTAAAGAAAGAGTTTTCTTTTTACAAATATATGTGCTAAGTATATTTTGGGAGTAGTATTGAGCACCGATATGGGGGCGAGTTTGAGTTCAAATAACTCACGTCTCAATAAACCATGTAGCCATCATGGGTAGTAAAGGATCATACTTTTTAGATGACTCCTTAAGATGCTTTTAGCATAAGCTAGTGGATCCACTAAGTTAAGCGTTCTACATGACGGCAAAGTATAGGACAATTTTGGCAGCATGGGCAAGACAATGTATCACCACTTAGGCTCATAGTGGTGATTGTCGGTTAGAGAAACTCCCACAGAAACTATATTAATTTATTATATAAGTAAAGTTGAGTTTGTTATTGCATTTTATTTAACGAGCTAAGTTGTTTTTACTGTTTTATAAAGCTTTCCATATATTGCATGTGTATTGTTGCTTTATATTGAGTTTAGTACCCAGAGTCGAATATCATATCTTTGAGTTGAGTATCTTATCCTTGAGTAAGTTTGAGTATTTTTGAATATCCTTGAGTATTCCTTGAGTTGAGTAAGTTTGAGAAGAGATAAGTATGTTTCCCTTTTATCAAGTTCAAGCTTATGTTTATGCTTTAGAATTCCCCTTACATGCTCGTACATTCCACGTACTGAGCCATTTGGCCTACATCTTTTCATGATGCAGACACATGTATTCGGGATCATCAATAGGAGATTCATTGATACATCCGGGAGTTCGAGTTACCTATGGTGAGCCTCCTTGTTTTCGGAGGATTTCATTTACTTTACAGTTTTGTCAGGATGTTGTGGGTCTTGTCCCGACTTCCATCTTTGTCAGTTAGAGGTTTCATAGATAGATTGTAGAGTTTCAGAAGTTTGTTCATTTATTTTATTAAATGTTTTAAAGACTTAAGTTGCCTATTTTATGGCGAGTTGAATAATGTATTTTTTATTCGGAGTTTTTCTTTGAGTTAAAGATTTGCAAAGTTGAGTTCATGAATTTTATTAAGTTTTTAAGCTTTGTATGCTTGAATCAGTTTTCCGTTTGTAGTCATCCAGGATGAGGGTTCGCTTGAGGACCAGCAATGGTTCTCGAGTCCCGGCCACGTCCAGGGTGTAGGCTCGGGTCGTGACGGTTCTATTACACCCCAAACCCATTTTTGTAATTTTATACATTTTTTTTTGCCTACATGGCATCCAAACATCTCTCACGCGTCTCAACTCCATGGAGTCACAGAGTGTTCCACGTAAGCCAAAAGGTCTTTAAAATTATAAAAAAAATAGTTCTAGGTGTTAAAGAAGCTTAGTTTAGTTAAGGTATGTCTCTTGAATTTTGGTCATAGTCTAGAAGATACTTATGTCTTATCCCATTTTATTTGTTATAAATAGGAAGTGATATTTGTTGTTACTTTGTAATAACATTTTACAACACCTTCTTAGTGCAATACTAATAATTTTTTATGCACTGTTATTTTGAAATATTGATGGGATTTTTAAAATGTTATATCAGTATTAGTAAAAGTTAAAAAAAATCCATTACTTCCAGAAAAAAATTAAAATATAGATTATATAGAAATAGTTGTATAGTCAATACTATTCCATTTATCATTTGCTATGAAGACAATTTTTTGTCTTATAGTTATTTTAATAGTCTACTTGATTTAAGGTATTGCAAATATCGTAACAATTATACACTTTTGTAGTTACTTATTTTAAACTATTATATATATACACATGCAACCCACACCTCCCTTTATTTTATTTATTTATTTATTTATTGTGTTGTTTTAGTATTCAAACAAGATATTTTTTACGTCTAGACATGTCATTTAGTTTCAGACTTGCATTGTATTTTAGAAACTCTTGTACTTATGACACTAAATCTTGGTGTGATATTTTAGCTTTTCCACATTTCATACTATGAAAGAATTAGGGGTCGTTTGGTAGAGTGTATTAGAAAAAATAATGCATGTATTAGCCTTGTGTATTACTAGTACTTTGTTTGGTATTCTTTTTTAACCAATGTATAACTAATGCTTGCATTAGTTATACACTCTATTGTGTATTAAGGGGTTCATTGCTAATACCATGGATTTCTAGGTATTAGAGGTCACGCCCCGAGGCAACCCCCCTTGACGTAACACGGGACCTAGGATTACGAGTGACCCCAAGCTAACCCTGAGTCTGGCATATCATAAGCATACTGAAAATAACTGAATAAGACAGATACTACGTGGAAGTTAAAACAATACATAACTGGAAAATAGGGAATACCTAACTAGCCTGAATGTGTGAAACATACTAACAGTTTAATAACACTGAAAGATTAAACTTAACATTTCAAGTTGATTCTACTACTATGTTTGTAAAGCCTCTAATTGAGTTGAGTTACTGGGACATGCTCCCCAGCTAACTGTAATTAAGTAAGGGGATGACACGAATGTCAAATGGGGGGTTTTGGTTTTAGTTATCAACTACAAAAGTCAAAAACACTAGGAATTAACAATAACGAGCCGGATTCTTGGGATGTGATCGATTATAGGCAAATATAGATATATGGGTAATTTCAGCTATTAGTAAATAGCTAGATATTAGTGAGTAGGCTAGGCTATAAGGGAGGTAATTTTCTCTGGAACAATTACCCCGAATCAGGTGATTTCTCTCGAACATCAACAAGCATGCAAATTAAGAGCAGCTCACACCTTAATCCATTCACTCTCTCGAGCTAAATGTGTTGAATTGGGTTTAGGAGGCACTCTCTCGAGCTGAACCCAGATCAACCCAATACCCACAAATCATTAATCAAAAACCATAGTTCTAAAACCTCTCTCTCGAGCAAGCCAAGAACACAAACATAGAATTGCATTTGCAACTACAATTCTTAAATTAAACCACAATAAATGATTAAACTCACTTTTAAATAGAATTTAAACTAACAATTATCAATACCCATAAGCTAAATCATTCCATAATCACATGATCACACCCCAATAATTGGGGTTTTAGCTAGCCATTATAAAGAGGTAAAAACAGTTACCAAATTGATTATCCATCAATTGGGTATGAGTGATTTTGTCTTTACAATGCTCCAATTTGATGAATCTCAAAGTCCCACTTCGAATTTCTCCAAAGTGAATTTCTTCAGTCCTTCAAAGCTAAAGAAAACTCTAGACAAAACTATATCCAGATGATAGAACTTAATAAAAATTATATCTAATGTCTCCAAGATCCTAAACTAAATGTTCAAAAACGTATTTATAGTCGCCGAAAATATGCTACGAAAGCCCATTTGGCAGAGTAAGTCGGGCTCACCGAACCACTCGTCAAGCCACCCTTTGGTCTCTTCCATCGCCTTTTCGCCTTGGTATTGAGCATCCTCAAAGTCTTTAACTTTGGGCAATCTAAATTGTCTTCGCAGAACTGCTCGATGACTCACCGACTGCTCCTTTTCATCGCCGATTTGGTTCTTTCTTTCAAGGCTTGGAACACTGGAACTTTAGACGGTCAAATGAGCCACTCGGCGACATGCCGAGTGCTCTTGGCAATCTTCATTCTCACCTTTTTTCATTTCTTCAGCATGTTTTGTTCCTTTTTGCCTTTTCGTGTCCTTGCTTTTTTCCTCAATCCATATACCTGAAAATCAAGGATTCAACATCAGTTTTTGGCACAAATTAAGCATTTGAGGACACTAAATATATATAAACAAAGCCCTAAATGAGTCCAAATCCAGGACTCATCAACACCCCCATCTTGAACTTTTGCTTGTCCTCAAGTAAAACTCAAGTTCAACAGTTCAAAAAGGATGTCTCAAACAGTGCTACAAAAGACTTAATCATGAATGCACACAACAAGACTGAACTTACTCATGCAAGGATCAATTGTGCACTCAAAGATTCAAGTTTTAACTGACCATTATCAAATATACTCAAGTTCACAATACTTGTTTCGAATGCAAGTTCACGCTCAACAAAGGTACTCAATGCCCTCATAACAAAGATGATTCCATACTCACACACAATTCTTCAACAATTTATGGTTCCGGAATCACATACAACTCTCACACTCAAAAAGATGAACACATACATGAATTCACCCATAGGTTTGACCTTATTTTCCAATCAACATTCATTTTAGTTCACTCAAGATAAAAAAGGTCTTTTCAAGGCTTGTAACAAGGCTGAGTGTAAAGATATGATTATTTAGGCTCAACTACTATCCTCATTAAATGTGGTCTAAACATCACTTTCTTCCTTTTCTTCAACATTTGAATCATGCTCAAAATTCACCCCATTATTCAACTTCCAATGGAATACCAGACATCTCATTTCTTTTGCAACTTTCACAACTTTATTTCACAACTTTTTGATTCTTTTTATTTTGCTTTCATCTTTTCTCTCTCTTTTTTTAATATGGAGGGGTTCCATCTTTTTTTTCAAGACCATTGCTAAAAGGGGGATTTTTCACACTTCTTGATTTACCTTCTCTTTTAACCACACCCCCAACTTAGGCTTTTGGTCTAAGTTGGATATCCAAAAAAACCACATTTCATGAGAGTTATGGGTGCAAGGATAAATAGGGGTTACGATTGTTCATGTTTCTTCCAACAAAAGGATAAAGGTAAAGGGGGTTCAAGCAAGGTTCACACATCTCACAAGGTTGGCCACAAAAGAGGTATATTGTCAAATTGTTTCACTCTTCAAAATTGTTGCCTAAGATCATTTCAAGATCTTGCATCACTTAATCAACCGGACCAATGGGCCAAATTCTAGGTGTCATCACATAAGGTTCGAAGTAAGCTCATCACACAAGGCATTGACATCGATATCAAATTAGCCTCATTCAAGACAGTGTGCAGTGTTCATCACAAGAGACTCTATTCGATAACCGTCTAGTCACAACGAGATGCAAAAAGTCCACATATTGTCTATGCAACTTCATTTGGCCTCATCGTAGCTGCACATTCATTTTTGTTCGATTAAGAGCAGTATTCAAGTCATCGTTATTGATCATAACTGATACTCAAATTTACACAAGAACAACCAAATTCAAACATAACAAGAGGTGGCAAAAAATTTCAGATGGGTCAAAAACCATTTCTATTCAAAAAAAGGAGCCACAAGCTCAAATATCCACAAGATATAATCAACATGCAATTTAAAACACAAAACCCAGTAATATATACACAAAATGTAATCACAAGATGTAGGTATGGAAATACCTCAACCCACCACAAACAAAAAACAGTTGTCCTAAAATACAACTAAAGTAATCAAAAGTCAATAAAAATGACAGAGAGGGAGGTAAAGAAGAATTCTGTCTACACAGTCGCTCAATCTGTCGGGGCATTAATGCCCGGGGTCACACTCGAATCTTGGAAATCATTGTCTGGTGTAATAGCAATATTGTCTCCACTAGAGCCTACCATGGACATCTCTGTAAGTGATGTCTGAATGGATGACTGTATAATCGTCTCCTCTAAATCAGGCAGGTCCTCATAGATGGTCGCCTCCTGAGCATCAAGATGCTCCTCATCCGTCTCTGCCTCTGACTCATCAACTGCCACATTATCCATAGGCACATTTACAGTGGTAGCTAGAGGCATCTCAGAATTGGCGGGACATCCTAAGCCTCAGTTGACTCAAAGAGAGAAGTGAAGTCTGTGGACTTCAAATAGTCCACATCCTTCCTTAAATTTGAAACCTCAGTTTTTAAAACAGTCACCTCAGAAGTAACCCCAAAGTCTTTAGTCTCACTGTGAGAGCATCAATAGATGTCCGGAGGGGCTAAGATGGCTCTTTCAATCATCTAAGGCACCTCATCCTCAAGCCGGGTAGCCCGCACATCGGTAAAATGGGCTAGGTGCCACATCTTGAGGAGCATGTCCTGAGTAATCCTAGTAGGCTTGGAAGCTGCAGAAGGACGTGGGGCCTGGGAAGGAGTGGCAGCTGTTGTACCTATAGGCCTGGTGGCCGGAGTAGGCAAAGATGCCTTTGCATGAATTAACTCAACATCAACTTCTGGGGATGCATCCACCGGGGCTGCTCTACTCCTATCTGCCTCATCCCGTGTGTACTCAGCCTCTATGCGCCGGATATTTGTGGAGGATATAGGTGTTACCTCAATGTCCCTCATCTCATCATGCGGAAATCCACCCCATCGACATAGCTCTGTAATAAGTACGGGGAAAGGAAGGGATGTTTGGTGTTGTTTGGCCCTCATGGCCATCTCCTGCTCTATTATTAGCCTTAAGTCGATGCTCTTCCGGGCTATTATTGATTTGATACAGGTCGCCTTTGGGTGGCGAAGGATGGACTCATTCTTTGAGGGCATGATGGATCTGCTTATGAACCCTAACCAATACCGAGCGACAATGTTCAAGTCCTTCTTCTCATTTGAGCTCCTGCCTCAATCCACCTCGGGGTGGTGTTAAAAATGAGAGGAGCAAGCCATCTGTTTAGGTCATCCAGAGGTGTCACAGTGGTAGTCAAATTCGGGTAGGTAAAATTTGACCCTCTATCAAGTACAACATTGATATAATAGCCGCAGCATCTCACTTATTTCCCTCGGGCCATGACAGACTCTACCGGTCTGAAGGCACTTGCCTTCTTTTTTCTCTTTGGTACCAGGTCACCGTACGCTATGTAAAACTCCCAGACCCATGTAGGAATATAGGGGTCACGAGGCCTGGTAAACTGCTCAAACCTATTGAACCAGAGAGTGTCCTACACATTGGGGTACCTGTCCACTACACCATCAGTGGACAATCTCTTTTCTTCGAGAATGGTCCTCAGTCCCTCAGCCTTTAGCCTGTTGAGTAGCAGGGGAGGAGGACCCTGAGCAGATAGTGCTGGAACCACCATCTGTGCCAGAGCTGACACTGTATCATCAGCAGGTAGGGTAACCTCTGGGGTCCTAGATGGACCTTGACGACCTCTGGCGTGAATCTTAGCTCGTCGAGATTGAAGTGGTTGGTCATCCTCAGACTTAGACAATGCAGCCTGAGAATCAAAAGACTCCCCATCACTGCCAGAGTTGTGCTCCGGTATCTCAGCTAGGAGTTTGCCTTTGCCCTTGCCTCCCTTAGGAGGTGCTTGCTTTCCTCTTTTGGAAGGAGCAGTTGCTCCCTCATTAATGACGATTCCCCGTGCTTGTTTGCGGGGAGGAATACCTCTCTCATCCCAGTTGGTCCTAGCTGTGTCTGCAAAAGACATCGGAAAAGAATTGAAACAATTCAAGAAAAATGCAGAATACAGGTTGCAGAAAGACTGTCAAACCGATCGGCAAGGCATTTCCCACCACCAACTTCAGGCCAAAACCCTCCCCCAACGATAATTAATATAGATTCTAATTTCTAAGAATTGAAATACAAATTAAGGGAGTAATTAACTTACCTTTTGCGCGATAATTCATGGAAATTTGATGAGAAAATGCCCTAGGTCGTCCCTTAGCTCTTGAGAACGAGGTTTTGAAGAAAATAACATTTTTGGGATTTTTCCCCGGTTTAAGTCGCGACTTACCCGCCACAGCGGGCCCAATCCCGCCAGAGCAGCCCTGCCCTAGCGGAACTAACCCCGCCTTGGTGACTTGCATGGACACATAAACTCAAAATTTGTGTTTCAAGCTCCTATTTCGCAACACACCTTCAAACCTTGACGTTCTAAAATTACCCCTTCACGCCAAGATCATTTTGCGGAGTTTTACTCGCCCGAATTCAATTCTGTAAAGTTGTACATGCTCCTTAATGTCTTGGCTCTCCACTAACGTGATCAACCTCATAATTAAATTCCCCATACATTACCGAATTTCCATAGACCTCACCTGACTTAGATTTCGTCCAATTCTGGCCTAAGCTAGAAATTTCCAAGTAACTACTCAGAAGTTTTTTGGCCCAAATTCCTTCTCCATTGGCTTTTCCATAACGATGGGAAAATGTCGTTACAATTGCAAGCAAATCGACAAGCCTAGTGGACCAAATTCTCCCTTCATCTCTTCTCTCACAGATCTAATCTGCAAATCTAAAGTCCTAAAACTGCAAAAGTTGAAAAATAAGTACTTCAAGTCTTGTCTTGTAGTTTCATCAAGTCTATACTCTGACAAACATTAAAGTAGGGGTATTTGTAGAAATTTGAAATTTTGTGGGACCCTGCTGGGTGTGTTCGATCCCAATTAGGATTTTTGAAGGCTACTCAATCCTAAACTTTAGTTCATATCACGACCTAGAAAGGACGTGATGACACATCTCTACTCCCACCAAGACAAGTTAGTCTCAACCTAATGAAACGAAAAAAAATGTAGAAATATAAAGCAGAACAAGATAATGTGGAAAAATTATTCTTTCTAATGATAAAACCCCAAAATTTGGTTGTCATGTGTACAAGTCTCTAAATAAATAAAGTGCGGAATTGAATTAACTACAAGTCTCGACCTTTGTTTCTCAAATAGAACAAAGTATAAAGGAAAGGTTAAAGAGGGCATGCCGAAGTAACTAGCAGCTACCTGTCAAAATCCTTGAAAAGCCTCGAACTCAAAAGAAGAAGAAAGTGATCACACATATCCGGGTTCGGAACCTAGACAAGTGTAGAAGCAAGGGGTGAGTACCAACAACACGGTACCCAACAAGAAACCTAATAAACATGCCATCTAGCTAGAAATAGAATACCTCTTACACACCTACTGAACCTCCTCAAACTAAAACCTACACAAAAATTAGCACAACCTAACAGATCTGCAATACATGTATCACAAGTTTAAAAATACACATCTCTATTGTCACAATTCAAAAACAAAACAGATCAAGTCAATTCTACCTTTTTTGATCCCATGATTTTCGTTGGTCAACAACCAACTAAATCTATACTTCTTTACTACTCGTACAGGCTTGACGGAGTGAAGTAGATCAATCACACGTAATAAGTGTATCACTCAAAATTAACAAGTAAATCATACATAAGCATCAAAACGCATTAAATCAGTATAATAGATCATCTAACTGGCCAGAGCCATTTCCCATTGGCTTTATATTAAATAACTTGTTGAAACCATTTCCCACGTGCACAATATCACTAGCCGGAATCATTTACCATCAAATTTATGTCAAGTCACTAGCTCCAACAATTTCCCATCGGCCTTAATATCAATTCACTAGTCCGCAATGACCTCGGCATCATAAGCATCACAAATCTCATCACAATGCTCAATAATCAATGCGTACAAGTAATATCACACCACATGGAATAAACAACGATTTATACAATTCAAGTGCACGTTCATGCTATCAAATATTTCGTCAATCAATCAATAAGGGTCACAACAAGACAATTCACACTATCATGTTCATCACATATCCTTTTCATTTAAACCCCTATTTAAATATTAAGATTTATCAACTGGAAAATCAATCCTTCACTTTATCCCCATTACTCCCAACACACAAATAATAAAGGGAATACATGAGTTGTACAAGAATAAAAGGTTTAGGAGATAATTTGCCTTAAGTGAAACAATTAATTGCTCCAAGAGTAGAGTCTTTCCCTTCTGAAGCCACACAATCTATAACAATCAAGTATTCACAATAAATCTCCGGGAACAATAATACCACATCAATTACTTTAAAAAATTGAGTCAATCAACTCAAAACTTAATTCTGAAAAAAGGTTTGAGTCTGAAATTTAATGCTTTAAAACTTTATTCAAATATTTAGGAACTCATTGGAGAAAATCATTTTCAAAAAAGACTCAAAAATAATTCAAAATATCCATTTTAGTTGAAAACTTGAGTTCTTAAAAAACCTTGTCATTTACCAATCAAAATTTCAAATTTTTATGTTAGAATTAACAAATGACCAAAGGAAATGAAGTTTTAGGATCATAAAAGTTTACCCAATTGATTTAGCATAAGAAATACTTTTCCAAATCGCCACCAAAGGTTTCCCAAGCTCAAAAATGGAAAATGGGGCTTAAACCTTAAAAATGGCAACCAAAAACCCTTGCAGGTATCGCAAAAGCGACCAGGGGTTCGCTTCTTGCTTTAATAAAGCATATTTCACTAAAGCGATGGTCGCTTATGCGGCAGGCCCTTTGCTTCTGCAAAACTGAGGCTTGTAGCACCAAAAAACACAACCAAGACCAAAATATTAAATCGGCCATCAATATTTGTTCGGAACCCCGTGAACACAAACCATAGATGAGAATTTATTTACTCGAAGTTTCAGACTCAATGGAACCATCAAAACACGAATATGAGGTTTCCTTGACCCAACATCCATGAAAATGACTAGAAACTAACTCAAAGCCTTAGTCACTAATACAAGGTTGGGACCTCTTAAAAATCAATCAAGAGATAAACTAGGCCTAAAATCATCCCCCTAATCCAAAGACACTCTCAGAATTTTGATCCGAGCGTCTAAATCCTGAATGTGGCTAAAGTCAACACAAAGACTAAATTTCTATTATTTCACAACTTAGGACCTCAAATCCTCAAAAAGACTCTCAATCTGAAGATGACAACTCTCATAGCTCAAATCCACATTCCAGGACTATGGAATTGACAGAATTACAATCCGACACTCGAAACACCAAAATAAACAACTTTTAAGTAACTTTGCCTTCCCAAAGCACTTGACAAATTCTCAACTAAGTTCGAAGTAACTTTTCAAATCAATCATAAATGACTCAGGGTTGATATCAGAAGAGGTAAAATCATAAATTCATGGAATTATCAAAAAATGACCTAGCAGGTCATTTCAATTCATGTCTATATAGAAGGTACTATAGTTTATTAAGGAAGCATATCAAATATTCCAAAAATTGATTAAATATTCATTGAGAGATCAAAATGAATCATTCTAATTCAAGAAATATGCCACAAACGGCCATCGAATCATGCATAAGTATCTTATGAGACAAGAATCAATGGAGGAACAAAATTATAACTACAATGTTTATCAATAAACTTGTGCTTCTTCATATTCTATTTGAGTTTACAATTTTATTTTTTTGTTACTTTGAAATTTGTTGCATACAAAGGGACAAAGAGGAGGGTTTTATAGTTGCTTTGAAGAGGATGTCCAAGAGATAAAAACAATTCAAAACTAATATACGGAAAGCTTGTAAATAACTTACTATAGTTGTTTATCATTAAATTTCAAAATTTTAAAAGTTTAATTTAATGATTTAATAACCAACTAAAAACATAAATTTAATTTAGAAAGTCAACTTTCTTGTATGCTTACAAATTATTTTGTTTCTATATGATTTTTCTAGTCAAAAGTATATAATCCTTAAATTTGTTTCCTTATCAATCTTCCTATGCATTCAATTGCTTACCAAACTTGTTCTTGATGCAACTTTCTAATTTTAATAGATTAAGGTTTTGGAAAAATTACATAAATACACATCTTATTTTATCATAATTTTTAAAACTTTCTACCATTTAAAAAAACTCAAAAATTGCCTCTCGGATACATCACTCTCCTCTTGCTGATACATCCATGTCCCCCTTTCGGATACATTCCTCCCCTCTCGGATACATCTCTCACCTATGTATCTGGATGTCTGGTGATGTCTCTGGATGTCTACTTATGTATCTTGATGTCCTATCCCCCTCTTGTATATCCATTTCCTCTCGAATATATCCCTTACATATGTATCTGGATGTTTTCTAATGTTTTCAGAAGTCTAGCTATATATCCGGAAGTCCAGTTATGTATCCGAAATCCATAAATTTTAAGAGATTTTTGTAATATGGAAAAGAGTAGGGAAATAATGTAAGTAGCTCTTAACACTATGTGATTTCGATAAATTATACTAAATTTTTAATGTATTATTCTAATTTAATGTTCTTATTTCATGACTGAACTACTATATTATTTCTTATTTTTAATTGATTTTTATCGTTTCTTTGTATAGAGAAGTATTTCTATTATTGTGTTTGTTTTCAAGTCATAAATTATAAGACATAATGATCTTGGGCGTATTTATATACCCATTTACTATGATTAACCTGTATTTATTATATGCTTTGAGACCATTCCCTATTATAATTAATATGTTTAGATAATTATTACAATGATTGCACATTAACCTACATGATTATGACTTGAACGGTTTGGTGGGTTTGATTTTTTTTTTTGTGATTGATGAGTTTTGTTAGTTGGTAGTTGAAGAATGGTGGTTAGCAAAAGCTTTGGGGAAGAAACAACGGAGGATTTGGGGATTTTTGTGGGGAAGAAGGTGAAAAGATTATAGATGCTCTTAGGTGTATTTTTTAATTGTTGGTATGGTAATAGTTCACTTTTTGGTGCCAAAAAAAAGTGAAAAGAAGAACAAGAAAATTTGGAAAGTTGAGTGAATGTGAGAAAAAGGAGGTGGCGGTTAGGGTTTGGGATTGAGAGAAAGTGAGGTTTAATTTTGGTAGGTATATATTATTATAGGTGGAATTTTGAGGGGGTCCCATGAATTTTTGAAAAACTTTTGGAAGAAGGGGAGGCGAGCACGAGGCATCACCAGTATGGCCGAAATGGGTTGCAGTAACATGGAACCTCCCATGGTGTGCCTGGCCAGCCCCTATCCAAGGTTGTAGTTGTTGCACGCATAGTGCGGTGCGCTCGACCGGTCGCACATCCCTTGGGTCCATTTTTTCATGCAATTCTCTTCCTTTTGTGTGGTACACCTTCAAATTCTTACAAATAAACCAAATTACGTTAGATATAAGGGTGGGTTTCATCCCATGCAGTGCCTTAGTTTTGGTCATGGCTTGACTCATCTTTTTATATTTTTCTCATTTTGTATTTTTTTTTTTTGAATAGTTCCTAACTAATAAAAGTAATTGAAATTTAACTAAATCATACCAAAGAAAAGAAACAAAAAATACAAAATAACAAAAAATAACTAATTATTACATAATTTCACAGGTTGCCTCCCGTGGAGCGCCTGGTTTAACATCGCGGCTCGACTCAACTTTGGATCATTCATCATTTAGCTCAAAAGCTTCTCGATCTCAATCCGCATTTTACCAAAATAGTGCTTGACCCGTTGCCCTTTCACCAAGAATGTTGTTGCATCTTTTCCTTTAAGTTCTACTGCACAATGTTCCATCATCCTCAACACTTCGAAGGGGCCACTCCATTTAGACCTTAATATTTTGGGGAATAATCTAAGTCTAGAGTTGAAGAGTAATACCTTTTGTCCTAGAGTAAAAGTGTGAGGTAGAATGTATTTTTCATGGCATCTCTTGGTCTTCTCTTTGTACAACTTAGTATTCTCATAAGCATGGATCCTGAACTCCTTAAGTTCGTGCAATCGTCCTTTTATTTTCCTACCAGCTAGCTCTAGGAAATTTAACTTCTTTATCGCCCAATACGCTTGATGCTCTAACTCTGCCGGAAGATGAAATGCTTTCCATGCACCATGTGATAGGGAGAAATCACCATGGGTGTTTTATATGCTGTCCTATACATCCATAAAGCATCATCAAGTTTACCAGACAAATATTTTCATTGAGCATTCACTGTTTTCTATAAGATTTTCTTTGCCTCTCGATTCGGCAATTCAACTTGGCCACTAGTTTGTGGGTGGTATGTTGTAGCTACCTTATGGCGTATACCATACTTAGCCTGAAAATTCCTCACTATATGGTTAATGAAGTGCTTGCCTCCATCACTTTTGATCTCCATTGGAGTACCAAAACGAGTGAAAATCTGCTTCTTTATGAATTTAATCACCACCTTTGAATCATTCACAGTAAGAGCTACAACCTTGATCCATTTGGACACATAATCAACCGTCGCTAGAATGTATTGGTTTCAATCTGATGGTGGGAAGGGACCCATGAAATCAATACCCCACACATCAATGATTTCTACCTCAAGAATATTGTTGAGTGGCATCTCATGTCTTCTAGATATAGTACCTAATCTTTGACACCGATCACATTCTTTCACATAAGTTATAGAGTCTTTGAATAAAGAGGGCCAAAAGAAGTGAAATTGCAATAGCTTGCGAGTCATGAGCTCTCCTCCATAATTCCCTCTATAAGGACTTGCTTAAAACTCTCGAGCACTTGCTTGACCACATTTTCTGGAATGCATCTTCTCACAACTTGATCCACTACTTATTTAAACAAGAATGATTCATCTCAGATGTAAAATTTAGTATCATGCTTCAACTTCTTTGTTTTTTTGATTCATTGCAGTAGGTGGGAAGGCTACACACACTAATATATTGATTATATCATCATACCACGACACTTGGGGGATGTCTCAGGTCATCAACTACTCATCTGTAAACTTTTCATGTATTTGTTCCTCTTCATGCACAAGAGAGAAGTATTCTCACCTCGGAAGATGATCAGCTATTTGATACAATGGACCTTTTTGGTCTTTGATTTCAAGGTCAACTTCTTGAAGAAGCAATATCTATCATATGAGCCTTGAGTTAGCATCCTTCATGTTGAATAGGTACCTTTTAGATTCATGGTCAGTATAAACAATCACTTTGGTACCTACCAAATATGATCTGAACTTGTCAAAGGCAAACAATAGAGCAAGCATCTCCTTCTCAATCACTTTGTAATTAGCTTGAGCAGAATCAAGGGTCTTGCTAGCAGAATATATCGAATGCAACACCTTCTCTTTCCTTTGCCCAAATATTGCATCTACTAATGCATTGGTTGAATCACCCATGAGTTCAAATGGTGACTCTCAATTAGGAGCAATCAAGATTGAAGCTTTAATTAAATTCCGCTCTAGCACCATAAATGTTATAACACAATTTTTATCAAACTCAAATTTCACCTCTTTCTCCAAGAGATAGCACATAAGTCTAGCAGTCTGGCAACCATTTCTTTCTCAACTCTAACCATTCTTGAATAAGTTAATAGACATCTTGTTTTTATCTCATCTGCAAATGGCAAGAAACATCCAATATTCATAAATAGTAGGTCATAACATCCACGACGATGTCATTCAATCAAATCTTTGATAAACTCCAGTCTAGTTAAAGTGCAAATTTTGCCAAAAACTAAACATCATTAAATGATCTTCCTTTCCCATGAAAATGAATTTATTTTAGAACTATAATGATATAAGGAAGAGCGAATATTCGTATTATGACAATTTGGAACAAAAATGTAACGTAATTTGGAAAAAGAAGAAGAGATAAATAATATTATCTACAAGGAGATCAAGAGGTTGCATAGTCCATTCATCATCAAAGTGTAATTCCAATATCAAAGATTGGTTCATGTTGTAGCCTTATTTGTTCTTCAGCTATTGCTGTCCATCTGACAACAGATTTGGCCAAGTTGTTTCTAATATAAAATTCTTAATTCTCTTTGGATGTAATATAAAGTTCAAGTATGTTTAGAATAAAATATATATCCAACATCCTGGTCAACAAATTATGTATTGTCATGCCCCGAGCTACCCCCGAGACGCGGACATAGGACCTAGGACCACAACTGATCCCAAGCTAACCCTGCTGGCATGATCATGAGCATACTAAAGATAAACTGAATAATAAAAATTGTGCGGAAGCTATAATCATAAATAAATCTGAAATGATGGGGAATACCCTTATACTAAATCTGAAATGAATGAAAACTAATGAGTTTAGTACAAAGAAAATATTAACTCAATACTAAGCTGAATCTAATAATGTCTGAAATAAGCCTCTAAACTGACTAGAAATATTGAGACATGCCCCAACTAGATCTAGCAAAACTGAAACTACAGACTAAAAGCGATAAAGATAAACATGTCACTAGTCCTCGAAGAATGAGGACTCACCACTGATGCTGCTGAACTGAAGATCAGGAACCGATCTAAGTGTGATCTGGATGCTCAGAACCTGAACCTATATCACGAGAAGATGTAGCACAGAGTATGCGTTAGTACTTGAAAGGTACTGAGCATGCAAGATAGAATAAAGGTGAAATAGACATATAACTGAACGAGCAATAGAGCAAGAGCATAATCTGAACATGATATAGATACTGAATACTGAGCTAATTGAATGCAATGACCAAATTTATAACATGCTGAAACTGAATACTGGATATACTGATAAATGGTCAATGCAATATAATCTGACTGAACTGTGGGAGCTACTAATAACCGATAATAAAACCACATGAGCTAAATGTGGAGTCCGATGTATACGCCCTATCGAGAGGACCCAATATACCCGGCCAAAGGTATAGAGGCATGCTGGCGTGATCACTAACTGATATTTCCCACAAAGGGGACTTACACCTACGTGTCTTCTAGTTCTGGGACTATATGGGTACGCTGAACCCTAGTCCAACTCGGTATTATGCTACTCCCAATAGATTAAGTGGTTAACACATTATGACTGAGTTTATGTATATAATGGATAGCTCAAAACTGAACATGCAATATGAGAATGCAACAATTAATCTAAAAATGATGCATTCATAAACTGAGGCATCTATAACTGAATACATTATGACTGAATTATTGAATAGCTCCAAAATACTGACATGTAGATACTCATACATGAAAACTCCTTCTTAGAAAATAATTCAAAATCATATTATACTATGATCATTGATGACTTGGGAAGTCATACTGCATAAACATTGATGGTATATCTACCTTACTATTCATATATTGATGAGATACTCGATTGTCATACTAATCATGTTTTAGAAGCTCTTTCTCAAAACTCATCTTAACTTTCTCAAAAACTCAGTTTAAAACTCAAGTGTTGTCTAAAAAAAAAACTTCTCAAGATTTATAACTCAAAATAGGGTTTATGCTGAAATATACTGATAATGTGGCGTTCAAAATTGGACCATGTATATCTGAATAACTGAAATATCTGAACTAGCATGTGTCATTCAAGAACTAAAGAAATACATAGCTAGGGTTCTGAAATTCATGCAATAAACTGAGTACAAACATGATAATCTAATTTGGATCATTTAAATTACTAATTCATGATGATCTGTTGAAATTATAGAAACCCTAGGTCTGTTCATAATCATGGAATCAAGAATCTGACTGAATTCTAAGGACCTAATGGGAGAAAGGAACCCACTAGTGAAATCCCACATACATGGTGACGAATTTCACGAAGTAATCCTTTGATTTCTGGGCTGGAACTGAAGAAAACTTGTTGGGTTCTTGAACTAGGGTTCTTGACTTCTTTCTCCTCTTAGCGTTTTAATTTCTCTAAGTTTGATTAATGATTTGACTTAGGTAAGTTGTAGTTATGTTTCTAGGCTTAAACTGACTAAAACCTCATAATTTAGGGTTAAAACGACGTAGTTTAGGGGTCCAACGCATAAGGAAATGACTTAGTCAGAAATCTGCTGAAGCAACCTACGGACTGATCGACGATCCGTCCTGTCAGTCTGTCGTTGACTTCAGAGACCAAGTTCTGAGGGTTTCGACCTACGGACTGATTGACGATCCATCGATGGATCCAAGATCCATCTAGTCAATCCGACGATCAACTTTTGAGACGAGGTTCTGAGGGCCTCGAACTACGGACTAATTGACGATTCAACGATAGATCCATGATCCGTCAAGTCAATCTATCGATCGACTTTAGAGACCAGGTTCTGAGGGCCTCGACCTACAGACTGATCAACGATCCATCGATGGATTCACGATCCGTCAAGTCAGTCCGTGGGTCATGCCTTATTATGGTTTTTTGTCTGAATTTCTGGGGATGGTTCGAGATGTGAACCACGGACCACCAGCACGGGCCGTGGGTCACCCTACGGTTCGTGGGTGGCAACCATGGGTTGCATCTGCAACTTTTAGAAATTTGCATTAAGTTCTGTTTTTGGATATGGGGTGTTACATTATCTCCCTCTTGGGACCATTCATCCTCGAATGAATACTAAACTAGCTGAGTA
>JAJOOS010000715.1:0-63229 GCA_029582725.1 Solanum chiquidenum | reverse complement strand
TATGATAAGTGTTTTAAGGTTGTATTAATTTTGAAATTTTATTGTTGACATTTTTGTATAAATTTGTGTGACATTAATGAAGTATTTTCATAAAAAAAATGTACATATTTGTTGTATGAAATTTGTATTAAAATAGTATGAAAGTATTTGGAATGTACTATTTGAATGAAATATTTTTTGATTGAAAAATTCGAGTAAAACAATTTTTTTCTCAAAAATTCGAGTTCCAAATTAAATAAACTAAAAAACGAAATCAAATTTTCAAAATATATAATTCTTATTTCTAAAAAGAACAGATTAAAAAAAATAAATTAAAAAACAACATCAAAATTTTTAAAATTAAAAAAACATCAAGAAAAGCAAAAAAAAAAGATAAAGATTAAAGAGAGAAAATTACATGTTAAAACCTTCGGTGATAAATTTTAAATATTTGAATAGTAATCAATATTTATCTTGGAAATAATAAAATAATCAAAATAAGAATCAACTAATTAGGAGAAAATCAAGGGAAAGATTTATCTTGTAAATTATAAATTAGTATATTTATGAAAAAGATATTTAGTTAATTAGAATGGGGAAAAAGAACAAAGAAAAAGGGGTGAAAGAGAAACTGAAGATGGAAAGAGTAACGTGAGGGTGTGGGTGTGGGTTGGTATGTGATTAGTTAAAAAAATTCTTAAAAAGGTGTAATAGATAATTACAAATTAATTTTCTCTCATTAATATTATTTCTCTCACCTATTAATTATATAATATATATTAGTTAATAATATATAATTAATTAATAAAATGTAATTAATTAATTTATAAATTAAAACTAATCTGTTAATACTTGTAATTAAAATGTTATAAGCAGTAATATTAAAAAAGTAGATCTAAAAGTTGTAATATTAACCCTTAAATAGACGTGTGAGGTGATTTTTCCTAAAATTAACTAAATGACATATGAAAGGAAAATGTTGATTGTTCGAGATTGAGTGAAGTTAAAATTGTAAAATAAAATTGAAAGGTAAATGACTTTTACCCAAAATATATATGGTAAAATGTCAACAGCACCATTATTAATTATTAAAGATAGAAATGAACACGTGCGTGAAAGATTTATATCGAGAGTATTTTTTAGCCAAAAAGTTAATTAATGTCAAGCGTATATGAGGACTGAAAGGTGGATGGATGGTAGTTTTGTACCAATTCAAATAGTTTAGGTGCATTTTAAGTCATTTTTCCGTACAATCTAATGAACATTTTATTTAATTTGCCCAATTTTAAATTCTCGCAAATAAGGTGATGTTTTGCGCCATTGATATAAAAATCAGGGTAACCACCAAAGGATGTGGTGCATGCAACGGATGGGGCTGCTCCTCCCTTAATCAGAGATCTCGAGTTTGTACCCATAAATAATATGAAAAAATTCTTGGTTGGGAGCGCTCCTCCCCCCATGGGCCCTATGCGGCGCAAATATGAAATTATCAGACTTCAATACGAATATCGAACACCAGATAGAAAATAAAAAAATACATATCAATAGATGAGGTATATACCTAACTCCCCACCCTCATTAGGTAATTTGTGGAGGAAAAAAGGCCATGTTGGTAAATTAATTGATCAAAGGATATATATGTAACTTTCTCTAAATATATTATAGTTTAGGAGTTAACAATACATAACTTACAAATAAAACATGAATGAATAGCATATGTGTTTTTCTTGATATTTATCATCTCTCTCTATATATATATTGTGTAAACAATGTACCACTAATATTATATTCATGCATTTTTGCTTGTACATCCAACCTTAATTTCTTTCAATATGTCTTCTATAAGATCCTCACAACAAGTCCTTTCGAGGACATCTGATGAAATTGAAACGATACAACATCGAGATAAGAGAGTACAAGAAGTGTACTCAATAACCAACCCTGGGGTAATAGTACAAGAAGTATACTCAGTGACCCGACTTTACAATCCACATGGGCTCATAGAGCATGGATGGTAAGTGGGTGCACCACTTTGCTAATTTGTTTAGCCAAGTCTGCATTAGGGGCTGTAGACTCACATAGGTGGGTCGGGCCCCTTATAGCCTGTTGCATAGGCTATGTACTATCAGACCTAACTTCTGGAATCTACCATTGGGGAATTGACAATTATGGTAGTGCCAAAACTCTTGTATTCGGTAACCAAATTGACGCATTTCAACATCACCATAAACAACCATGGATCATAACAAAGCGTCAATTGGCTAACAATTTTCACATCCTAGCGCGGGGAGTAACTTTCACTGTCCTCCCCATAGATCTTCTATGCAAGGACCCAACAATTCTCGCCTTCATTGGTGTCTTTTCCGGTTGCATTATGTTTAGCCAGCAGTTTCATTCATGGGCTCACAACACAAAAAATAAGCTGCCTAAAATCGTGTTAGCATTACAAGATGTTGGGATACTTATGTCAAGATCACAACACGTCGCGCACCATCGACTGCCTTACAACAACAATTATTGTGTAGTAAGTGGATTATGGAACAATTTTTTGGATGGATATAAGGTATTTGAGTTGCTCGAGAGGATTTTCTTCTTTATATTCGGAGCGCGACCTCGATCATGGAGTGGACTTGATTCAGAATGGACTGAAAAGATTGAGACACAATCGTTGCGTGCTTCACAATATTGAAATGTTGTTGTTATTATATTGTATGAATAAACTAGTGAAGTGGCTATGAGAATAATTAATAAATTTATATCAGTCCCCCACCCATACCCCTCTTTCTTCGTGCTGCCACATTTTATTATATCTGATTTTATTTTTTTAGAAAAACTTTTGAACTTCTTCATTGTATCTTTATTATTTTATTTGCTTATTATTATATTTTTAAACATTAATTAAATATTTTTAATAATTATGATAATCAAAAATACAAAAATTATGAACAATATTTAAGAGTAGAAGTTATAAGAAAAATGAAGAGATATGAGATATAAATAAGTTGAATGTATAATTTTATTAAACATTTAACTATATTAATAAGTATACACCGATTTTATTTGTAAAAGTGAATAAATGAATGGTGAGAATAAAGGGGAAAAGTCAAAAAATAACAAAAAAGTAAATGATTGGTGACTGCATAAGAGATTTGTCACGTTACTATTTCAAAAATCGCAATTATATGAGATATAGATGATAGATTTTCTGATACAAATATAGGGTCTACGAAAAAGTTAATGAATTCGTCCAAATCAATGAATCCCCACCTAGCTCCGGCTTTGAATATATACATGATAGATTTTCTTAAGTATGTTGTTAAGATATATAAATTAACCTACACTATTTACATTCACAACGTAATTAAAAATGAAAAGAAAAAATTATAAATAAATTTCAAATAAAAAATAATAGTGACGAAAATCGATTAGTACACATGCAAAAGAAAAAGACAATGACATCATATAATTAATATTTTATTTCTTATATATTTTTTGCGAGCATGATAAAAATGAAATTCCTCATTATAAATCTTTTGATTGAAATAATTATATTAATTGTGCTTCATAACAATAAAAAAAGTAAGATAGTACAGGACCAAATGAATAGCATTGTTAATACATGTAGTTAATTAGTTATTAATCCAAACTAAACTTGAAAAGTTTCTAGCAAAAGTAGCCAAAGTTACAAATACAAGTAAAGTAAAAAAACATCTAGCAAAAGTTATTTCTAATAATACTTCAAAAAGAGTTTTTCTTCTATAATCTGACGACACATTATTCATTATTACAAAGATATTTTTGATTATACTTGATTGGAGGATAATAATACATACATATATATAATATTAAGAAAGCACGTTCAAGTACTACATATAAAATAAGAAGAAACAATTGAGAATGAAATATTTCTTACCTTTATATATATATGTTTGTTACATATTAGTTAATTCACAAACCAATATGATGAAAATGAAAAATGATAACCTTGAATATGAATCTTTGTAAAACTAAACATGAACCTATATATGCAAAATAGAGAATTACCATAAAATATCATAAACTATACAAATTAAAGTTTGAAGGTTATGGACATGAAAATTATGAGAGGTATAAATATTACTAATAGTAAAATTTAATAAGGTGTAAGTCAAAAATACTTCAAATATTTTTTTTAAAAATATTGTCATTTTATAATTATTGGATTCTGCCGAAAGTGAAAGAACTGCCTCCACTTTGTTAGGGGGCACAAAGTAAGGCAGAAGAAGGTAAAAATTAAAGAGAAAAAAAAAGAATTTTTTTTTATTAAGAGTATAAATTAGAAAGATATGATTATAAATAGTTACTCTTTATAAATTGACAAGTGAATAGTCTTTGTTGTAAATGTTTTTTCATTAATAAAATATTTATTCATATTAAATTAAGTAATTTGAGAATTGTCCATTGGAAACTTGTTAGGATTATCTTTGATGGGGTAGTCTATTCTTGTTAAATATGATATGATCCGATGATGAAAAAATAAAAAGAATATATGAATTTCAATTTTAATATCAAATAAAATTAAAAAAAGAAAAAAATATATGTAAGGTGGGATAAAAAAATTTTTAAATAGAAATATTTGTTATGCGAGGCAAGTTAAAGTTTTCTGAATTTACCCCACTACTGCACCATTTGTCATCCCTACAATGTAGTTTTATGTCAATCTTATTTAATTGGTGGTATGACAAAATGACACATGAAATTTCAAGCACCAATCATAGCTGTGAATATATGTGCCTAAGACATTAGTAGGCACATTCATACACGGTCGGCATAATACATAAACATGTCATTTAACTTAGTTTCAACTGACATTTATGCCCTCTACCTTTGAATGTACACAAATAGACACTTAAATTTGTATAAAATTGAACAAGCAGACACACATTCTACGCGGTATAATACATATAGGACGCTACATTGGATGAAATTGGTCACGTAGGACGTATATGTCTACTTATTCCATTTTATACAAATTTAATTGTTTACTTGTGCACATCCAAAGTTAAGGGACATATATGCAAGTTGAAGCTAAGTTAAAGGACATGTTTATCTATTATGTCCAACACGGTCCGAGGAAGAGCACAGGGTGTGATGTAAGCAACATATCTCATATTCTCATTATATCATTCATTCCCTAATTTATACTCGGATCAATTGAGCACGAACAAATTCATATTATAATACGCAAATATAACCTTAACGGCCTTCATTTAAAGCAATTATTCGCTTCGCGACACATCTTCTTCTTTTTTATTTCTCACTCGGTGTCCAAAGCCCGCATTGGAGCTCCGACTAAATCCGGATTGCGCACTGCAGGGCCCATTCGAGGGTGGCGCTCCCAACAAGATTTTTTCCATACCCAGGACTTGAACCCGAGACTTCTGGTTAAGGGTGATGCACTCCCACCAGTGCACCACAATCCATGTTGGTGCTTCACGATACATGTCAATAAAGAGAAATAGAGAAATATAGTTCCATATTCAACAGCTGATACAACAACACAGATTAGAGAGCAAATCAGCCACTGTTAATTTCCATTAATCTGAAATATGCTATAAGATAAACTACATCATTGATCAAGTTGGAACAATTAAGTTTAACACAAGATGACAAAGAATAGAAATTATAAAGCTAGTCAACATAATTACATCCATCTAACTATATATGATAACTGATACAAAGCTTGAAGAGCTTTAAAAGAAGTTACCATTACAACAAATGAAACCAGCAGCATTCCAGGAAGAGGTTCACATATGCTAATGTCAGAAGAAAGTTGGCTACTTGTTACTCTCGGGGACGGGCAAGCCAGAGAGAACTAAGGGCTCGCAGTCTAGCAAAATAATCACCGATAGCAAGAAGAGCACGAGCTGATTGGCGAGTTGTCAATATCCGATGCATTTGCTGAAGCATCTGTTGCCGTAGGTTATCAGCCTGACATTTACATTTCATAGGTCAGTTTTTTGTGTGCCTGGGAAAGCTTTCAACGTGTACTCAAAACAAAGAGAGTTAGAGCAGATAAGAATATCTCCACTAAACATCGAAACCCACCAATCTCACTTTCCGGTACCTATGCACCTCTTGCTTAAATGATTTTGACTTTACATTCGCTATCCTCGTACTCACAACTACGTCTCAACCCCAAGCAAGTTGAGGTCATTATATGAATCTTCACTGACCATGTTGCTCCATTTAAACTCATCTCAAACCAATATTATACAAAAAAAAGTACTACATTTTCTAATGGTACCAACATGTACTCGAACGTGCAAACACATATTTGTATATATGGCATCTCATGCATACAAGTTACCATCTAAGTTCTAACCCAACTAAACTGCTGCATTTCAGAACATAAATGTTATGGAGATGGTTTTAATGCAATGCAAGATCTTTCAACAATAAACACATCTTCTTTTCTTTCTGGAAGCATGTTTGTCACCCTAACTAGCAAAGTTTTGCAAATCTCACCTCTAATCTAAACCTTTTCAACCATAATTATTAGCACCATGACAATAATTGTAGCGGTTTTCCAATTGGTACAGCTCAGTGCAGAGTTGTCTCTGACTACCACTATAAAATCAAGAGTGAAATTACAAAAAAGAAGACGGCAAGTTATGAAACTTTGTACTAGGAAATACAATCAGAATGACACCCTAAACCACCTCATACATCCTTTCTATCTTCGGAACATGTGCAAAGAAAACAAGGCTAAATATCTTCAGTAATTTGGTAGCATCCTTCTCTAGGTAATAAAATAGCCCAGCACTTATACGAGATAGAGAACTACAGTTGCTTCAACTCCATTCTTTGTTTCCTACTAATTCTCATCAGGAGAAACATAATTATCAAAACCTAGAAAAAAAAAGGAAAAAAGAAATGATAGAATAAACGAATAAGTAGTTCAATATGTTTTTGCACCCAAGGGTGTGGCCTAGTGATCAATGAAGTAGGTCAAGAACCATGAGATCTCAGGTTCAAATCCCAACACTAGGTGACTTCTACCATATGTCCTAGCCTTGGTGGATAGAGTTTCCTAGTACCTATTGCTGGTGGGAGACTGGGAGGTGGCAAATATCCCAATCAAACATCGTTCACAATCAAACACCATCATATAAAATGAAACAGAGAGAGTCAGCCAGTTACTAAGTTATGAAAAACACTACTAGTTCTCTCCATCTCCTTATTCTCCTCTCAGGATTACAGCAAACTGAATGCTCTTGGTCACGAAGATAGAATAGGATACTTTAGGTGGCCAATCATGTCCAATAGGGATGTTGGTCGGCAGACGGCAGGTATCCTTTGGGGTGGAATGGACAAGTGATCATTTGGTTGGGAGTGACAACTTTTCAAAGGCTTCCATATGATGCAGTCTATGAGTCTATTTGGATGGAGTTATAATTTGAATATCTCTTGAGGAACTTGGAATAATATATGACTTTTCTTCTTTCACACTTCTTAGTTTTTTCATTCTCAATCTTGAGGGGCTGGTCGGGTGCCAACAAAAGATGTGTAAGTGACATATCAATGATAATTTGAGGCTGTTAGGAATGCATTAGATAACTAAGTCTATTTTGTAAGTGCAAATAGTGGATACACATAAGTAAAACACTAAGCACCTGGAGAATGAAGCCTTCAAGTGTTCCTAGCTTCCCCATTGCCATGGCCATTTGACCCATGTAATTGGCAACATTACCAGATGACCCTGAAGGTCCAAGAGACCCTGCCAGAGTCTCAGCCAATGACTGTTGCAGTGATTCGATTCCCTGAGATAAAGCATCTTCAGCCAGTTGGGATGACTGTTGCAAGTTGTTGATCGCCAACGATTGTTGATCAGTTAAAGGCTCCAACTGATTAATTAGAAGCTGCAACAAAGGAGACAGAAATTTAAGAGTGGAAGAATGTATTAAGGTAATGAGCGCAAAGGAAGTCAAACAATCTGCCTTCTGACCACCTCCATCCCTTGAAAAGAGAAAATAAAGGGAGCATCCAAAGATTTAGCCATCTAAAAGTAACAAATGGAAATTCTTCAGCAGGCACCAGAATGAGAGAGGGTAACAGTAGAGGAAGAGGTATATCTAAAGCAAGACAGTAGGGGGAACAAAGAAATTCAAGAGTTTTTCAATGCACAAAAAAAGAAAACCATCACTAGAGGAACAAACAGAAGCTGCAAGGATATTCAATTTGGACAGCATTCTACCAAGAACTTCTGTCCAGAGAAGTATTGGGAGGTTTTTTCATCAAGAAAGTGATTGTAACTAAGGTCAGAAGTAGTCGATTGTCCTTTATAATTCATGGTGAAGGTACAAAATAGTTAGACTTTCATATGAAAGATTACGCTAACTTACTAGGCCAAATTCTAAAAGAAGTTTCCTCAACGGTGAACTCTTTTGAATTTGGACAACTACCAATCATGTTGTAAAACCTTCACACCAGTTCCGATTTGTTTTATTTTGCTAATTCAAGTACGGGAATTGGGGTTTCCCAAGCAGTTGTATCACTTTAGTTATAAGGAAATTTCCCACCTTGAGAAGTTCGGACGAACGGAATCCACCAAGCCACAAGAAGCATCTTTCTGCAGGGGTTTTCCACATGCCTGACAATATATGAAAAACATCAGCCTTTGCAGCATCACCCTTGATCTTGAATAAGTCATCATAGTGCGCCAAGATGCCATCCACAATTATACGCAGTTCGCCATCACCAGCATGAGAACTTACAGCTCCTCTCAGCTCATTCGTACGCCGGTTGTGCTCTTCCAGCCATCGTGCATATTCTACATCAAACGCCAAAGCTCCTAAAAAATACAGATGTTAATATTACATAATTTTCCGGAATGCTAAACCCAAGCTAGCTTCTAGTAAAATTGATTAGAGTGTCAATATATATAGATAGATACAAATATAGATATAATGACCGAGACTCGTACGTAAGATTGTTCTAGCTTATCTCCTTCTTACTAGTTAGTCATACTTTATTAACGTGCGACCTATGTACCTAAAATTTATTTGAGAATTCAAAAGTTGAAATGCAAAAGCAGATAAGCATACCATTTCCACTCATTGACTGTGATTGATCTCCTGAACTTGAAACATATATGCCCTTCAGATTAAGAAAAAAACTATCAAAAATGTTTATCATCTTAAGGGAAACTAGCTAATAACTACACAGGGCGCCAATTCTAGAGCTAAAGAGAAACAAATTAGACCCATAAAACAATTTCTAAACAAACCTGCTGTCGAGCTCGTTGAAGCTCCTGCTCTAGTTGTGTCAGCTTCATTCTACTACTCTCTAACTGTTGAACATATGCCTAGGTCACCACAAAAAGAAAACATAAGAAATACTGGTGTAATTATTGATATAAGATCTATAAGGACTAAAGAGTAAAATTTATAACAAGTACTACTAATAGTATATGTAGTACAATGCAACTAAAAAACCCGGAAGAATAATGGAAGTGAAGAATCAGACATAATTATGCTGCAAAAAAGCAGAAAATGCACATACATATGCTCAATTTTGCAAGCGAACAGCAGGATGAATAAAGATGTGAAATGATGCTACATAAGATACATAACAAAGTGAAAGGCAATAACTGTAAAATGGTTGTAAGACCTGCAGTGCTATATGACAAGAATAAATACTTGTATAAAATGAATTGACAAAAAATACAAAAAGAAAATGGTAATGGGAGCATTTGTCTTTTTCCTATATGTACAAATCCAAATCAGGCAAATTTTTACCCGGAGTAGAGCATAAACCTAAAAAGATAAAGTTAAATGGAATTGTATTGTATCTTTTTATTATTGGTGTAAAAAGATAGAAATAGATGAATTAGAACTAGCAGATTTGTTAGGATCTCTATGAGTAGCTTCCTCCTACTCTTTTTTCTTTTCTTCTCTTTTCTTTTCTTTTGCTTCTTTTTGAAAGTCTCCAGCATATCCTAAATGTTGAGGAATACCACGTCACCAATTTTTTTTAAAAAAGTGTGCAACCATCTGAGAGCACACTTTTATTTTCTTAATCATGTCTTCAACACACCCATCACATGTGGGCTAGATTATTTTTCACGACCAATTGTGTGAAAATTCTTTTTTATAATGGGTGGCAGTGAGCTTCAAACTCAAGACCTTTACCATATTGAAGTACGTGACCATTTCATCTAAAAACTTAAGTTGTTAGAGAGACTTATTTTCTTAATAATGTCTTCAACAACAAGAAAAGTTGTGCCTTTAATGCCCGATATATAAAAAAAAGGAGGTACAGAAATAAAGGTAGTATTTTTTACTAAGACCTGCAGTGCTAAAAAAAAGGTAGTATTTTTTTACTGGAATTTTTTAGGCAGAACTTGCACTGGCTTTGGTTGTAATAGTAAGTTGATTCGCTTCTACGTGATGTTTGGAATCTCTCAAGCAAGAATATTTTATTGATAACCATTTCTAGCAAGAATATTTTATTGATAACCATTTCTAGCAAGAATGATTGGCGTCTTCAACAATGACTCCAGTCTGTGAGAAGATTGAACTAAGATGAGGTAAGCTCGATCTTTAGGGAAAATTATTAGTTTTGACGCCATAGCATCAAGGTCCCAGGAAATAAATTATAAAAGCCTGCTTTCATGGAATTTTTCAGTCCCAACTCATTCGAAGACAGTAGAACTCAATATTGTAAGAAAGGAACTGTCTCTCTTCAATCCAAAACACTGAGGTGAATGAAGAATGAATCCTATTGCAAGCATATGATATTAGAAACATGATTTTTACTATAGATTCTTGGATTATTTATAGATTTCACATTTAGAGATGATAGTACTATCCAGAAAAGGAGGTTCTTGAATTCTTTGGTGAAAAGGTTATTTCTGAACCTAAATTCGGTGAATTGTATTCATTTATGCTATGTGTAATTGAGATTAAGAATTTGTTGATTCACTTCAGTTGAAATCAAAATCAAAAGGAAAATACCTAGGGTTAAGTATAGCTGCACTGTTCAGATACCCCTACCTATACACCGGACAGATAGTTACACAAAATACAAAGCAGCTCACACAGTCCATGCATCCAGCACCAGGCAGCAGTTGCTCATCAGGTTACCCAGAGCATCAGATATCAGAGGTTCTGTTTATTCAATAAATTGTTCCTTTAGAGGTGTATTTCTTCTGAAGATATCCTTGGTGTTGTTCCCATACTAAAGCACAAAGTAACTTCTATCGAAGTTTTGTGGTTCTCTTACTCCAGTATTGATCCAAAGTGACTAAAAGCACTGAAAAGTAAATCATTTTGTACTATGGCAAGACCCATAATCATTTTCTCAAATAGTTCGGTGCTTTTAGAAATGTAAAAGAAATATAGAAAAAGGCATTGAATTGTTAACCTATTTGCAAATCAATCTGAAGTACAAAAGGAAAAACTATATATAAAGTAAACAGCTGCAACCGTAAGAGAATCTACCTTTTTCCTTAGACGACTCTTTCGTGCAGCTTCACGATTTTGGGAAAGCCTACGAAGCGTCTGCGGAAAAGAAGAGTTCAACTCAGTTAGAAAACCTTTTTTTTTCAATCATTATTCTAATCGAATTCTGAATGTGCACAATGGAATAACCTTTTGGTCTCTGGTTTTGTCACTTGCATCGGAAGTGGCACCCAATGTTAGAGAGTTTAGAAACTGCACCAAGAATGATGAAGAACAATTTCATTAAAATTTGAAGTACAGATTAGCTTAAAAGTACAGCAAGATTCCGGAAAGTTCTGGAGCCATTAACTAGTTTGAAATAAAATGTGTTTTTTTCCAATATTGAATTGCTCTAATTTTAGTAGACCTCTTTTCTTCCTGCAACACTTCGATAACATGCGCTAGTTTTGCAGATCAGGAAAAAGAAAAATTCCCTCCAAGTAATTTTAGAACATAGGAAGACGATATATAATAGAGCATAATGGATTTATATAGGTGATAACAACTACTTGGGGCTAAAGCTTAGTCATGTTAGATAGCTTATACTAGGTCAGGTTCTTCCCTTCCACTGCACCACAAAATATCCTTAAGCACTGCCCTTGGAAATCAATGGAAGATAAATAAGCTTATAACTTCATTTTTAATTAACATATGGAACAGTACTGGCAATGTCTGGCCTGGAACTATCTTATATAAGGTGAATCATTCAGATTTTTGTAGAAGTAGATAGAGGTAACAGAATTTACAGGGATAGAATCTCAATTATATAAACTAAGAAAAAATATCAAAAGAAGTTTTATGTTATTGCCTAGAATTTTGTTCAACTAGTCAAGAATAAAAGCATAAGAACTGCCTATTTTTCTTTGAAAAATAAAGAACATTGGTGTGCCAAATGAACTCTAACAAAACTTTGAGAAGATAACCAGAAATTATCAACCAAAATATCATGCAGATAAATGCTTATTTTAATCTAGAAAAGCTATAGCTGAAATTTGAAAACATTAAATAAGATAAGAAAGTAATAACAGATTTACCCTCAAGTTTTTATCATCTGTATCAACATCTGTTGACGTATCAGTCATAGCACTGACGTCTGCCATCATGTAGTACCACCAACTTCACGGACAACCACTTCAGATTGGGAACTCGTTTGTAGACTCTTTCTGTAAAAGAACTGAATTAACATGATGTCTATATAAGGATAGACTTGATGAAATTAAGTTGACAACTGCACAAAGATACTGTACAACTGTATCAAAATGCAAACGAAACTTCACCTAGTGAGCTTTGCAAAGTATACCAGACGTGAGTCCAGACAAAAGCAAATTAAAGATGAGTACTGAAATGTAGCACTTCATGAACACTAGATTTTGTTCACTATGATGGAAGCTCATTTGCCAAACATTTAGCTATAGCAAAGAGAAATCACATCTATCTCATATTTAGTACTAGGCTTCAGCCCCACTAACATTGGCCATCAGATCTCATGCATCACAAATTAACCTACAAGAAGATTTAATCATTCTTCTAAGAAGCTCAAGGAAACACTCATTTGAGAAACACATGAGAGAGCCGACTGCCTTAGAATTATTGCAAACTGAACAAGGAGACAAAAACATAGCATAGATTCAGCATCATTGAGAATCCTTTGGCATATAGTGCTCTACTCTCTGGTTGGGTGGTGCCTCTAATCAGATGATCTCCTATTGTTTTGAGTCTCTAATGTGAAATTACTAGTGCTACATGCATATGATGAAGTTCTTCGTAATCGTCATTTTCTCATTAATTTTTCATTGCCTTCTCCATTTTAGAATTAATGCACTTCCAATAATATTGAACTTTTAGATAATCTAGATAGGTCTCGTCAATCTAGAGAAACAATTGGTCTAATCATGAGCTTGCTGGCAAAATGGCCAATGAGGTATGCTAGAGAAGAAAACAGCTTATGGAGGGAGGTCATTCACAAAAAGTATGGAACATTTAGCCATTGGTGTACCAAGACAGTGAACACCCGCTATGGAGTAAGCATATGGAAATCCATCAGGGCTCTTTGGGATGTCTTTGCAGGAAACACTGAATTACATCCGGGAAATGGTAGAAAAATTGCTTTCTGGAATGATAAATAGATTGGCCAGGAACCTTTGAAGTTTGAAGGACGGTTTTCCAGAATTTCATAGACCGACTGTGAGTACTGATGCATCTATCAGTTAAGTGGGGAATCAAAATGGATGGAATTCTAACTTCAGAAGAGGGCTAAATGATTGGGAGATGGAAAGACTGACTTCCTTTTTGCAGATTTCATAAGGGCTGAGAGAACTCAACGATAATGAAGATGTTTTGGTATGGAAGGGCAGGGGAAACAACGTGTTCACAATCAAGGGTGCCTATGCTTTCTTTAGTAATGAGGGCCATCACTCCAGTTGGTGTTGGAAGCAGATCTTGAAGGCAAAAGCACCCTCTAGAGTGAATTGTTTCTCATGGCTTTTTTTTTAACTTAATTGTTTCTCATGGTTGTGGCTAGAAAAGCCTGTTTTAACTCATGAAAAAGTTCAGAGAAGGGGTATGCAGTTGGTATCCATATGTTGCCTCTGCAATGCAACAGCAGAAGATAACCGCCACTTTTTTTCACATAGTGTATATACTGCCCAGCTGTGGCAACTTTTTCTGGCACTGGCTAACCTTAAATGGGTTATCCAGGAAACACTTTTGAACTTTTGATAGCTTAGGACCAAGCTAGGAGGAATGTAAAGCAGAAGAAATGGTGGAAGGCAATTCATTTGTGCTTTTGGTGGACCATCTGGACGGAAAGAATTAGCAGATGCTTTGAGAACAATAGTAACCCAATACAGAAAGTCTTTATGAACTGTATTTTGAGCTAGCATTTTTGGTGTAAAGAATTTTGTATAGAGGATGTTGATGCCATCCTAGACTTTTTGGAAGCTTTATGAAGTGTACATAGGCTTTATTCTTTTATTTGTACTACTGTTGTCAGTACAATCTTTTTGTACTGATGAATACAATGAACCATTCTAAAAAAGTGAATTTCCACGAGTAGAGTTTGTTAATTGTCCCTTCATGGTTTCTAAAGTTTCAACTTTCTATGCAAGTTCAGATTTCTCCAAAGTAAAATAAATATGATATCTTTTGATTCCTAATTTATAAAAGGTTCTCCAAGGCGCTACACAGTTGGGCCTATGAAAAAGGGAAGAGAAACACAGCATATGAGAGGTTGGCCAACTTGCTTTAATATGGGTCTCATTAAAGGAGCGGAATAGGTGAACTTCGAATAGATTTGAAAATGACTTTGTACATTTGAGAAATAGTTTCTACTTTCTAGTTTCTTTTTGGTGCACCATGAAGTTTCTCGTCATATAGACAATGTATTTAATGGAGAACCAGACTTTTGAAACTGGAATTTTACCAGATTACTAAAATTGCATAGCCAAACCAAAAAGAGAACAAAAAGATTGAAAAGTTCTTCATGTAACGCAAACACAAGCAACAGCAAGTACCAGTTTAGGAAGGACAAATTGAAAAGCTGGAGAATTATGGATATCGCAACACAAATAATCACACATTTTTTGAAGAAGATCTGCCCATCTCATATAAGTTTTCTACATACAACACAACAATTTTGTCTCAATCCAAAGTTAGTTGGAGTTGGTTATATGAATCCTCTATGCCAATTCCTCTACAGTTTTAGACTCATTACATTTCTATCAGGGGTAGAGCTAGAAGCTCAGGGTTGACTAGAAGGAGTTACCCAGAAAGTAAGCACCACTCACCTCCAACCTAAGGTTTTGGGTTCAAGTGAGCAAGTGAGCAAGAAAGGGTGGCAGCTCTTAAGGAGGGAAAAAAATAAAAAGAAAAAACTACTCAAACAGTATATTTGTGTTAAGAAATTCATTTAAGTTATATAAATATTACATTTAAAGACCAGTTACTAGCACTTGAAGTAGTCATTTTAAAATCCACAACCCATGAAGTTGAAATCCTAGCTCTGCCTCGCCTTTGATTCCAATGCAAATCAGGATTTCCTTTTTTTAAGAAAAGAATAGTTATTCTCTAAAGTTTCAGACAAGAAAAAGAAAAGATTGTTCATCTATTATCTGATTCTAGACACACTTAACCCCAGCTGAACTTCTGATCCATATGATTAAGAATCATTTGCATCTTATATATAATAGAACCCAACAAAATTTTCTCCCTCTCACCTCCCTAGCACAATTAATAAAACTTGCTCATCAAATCTTCATAAAGAACAAATCTTTTCACCTTCCGCCCAAAAGACGGACACCCCCTTCTACAAATAGTACACAAAAAGCAGCCAAGTACATGATAACTGAATAGAAAGCTAGACGAGTGACTTACAGTTAAAGAACGTGAAGGGTCTGTTGGGAAAAAACTAATACTTCAACAGATAACCAAAATCAGAGAAAAAGACTCAAATCGTTTTCTTATTTTACTACAATTTTCTTTTGAGCCGAAGGTCTTGGTGCACATACAACAGAACAATTATGCCTCAATCAAAGTTAATCGGGGTTGGTAATATTGATCCTCTATGTCGATTCTGCTACAGTTTAGACCCAATTCATTCCAATGCTCAATATTTTGTTTCAAGACACATCATGATTTCCTTTACAGCAACAACAGTGTACTCACTGTAATCCCACAAGTGGGTCTGGGGAGGGTATACAGTGTACGCATACCTTACCCCTACCTTAGTTAAGGCAGAGAGGTTGTTTCCAATAGACCCTCGTCTCAAAACAGATTAAAAAGACAACAACAGCAACAAGCAGGAAGAACAACAAGAAAATACAATAATCAAGGCTAAAGAATCAATCCATAGACACACTAAAATCAAACTGAGCTTCATACCTATATGATCAAGAATCATTTGCATCTCAACAACAATAACATACCCAGTGTAATCCCACCAGTGGGATCTGGAGAGGGTACACAGTGTACGCACACCTCACCCCTACCTTAATTAAGATAGAGAGACTATTTTCGATAGACCCTGGTCTCAAAACAGATAAAAAAAGACCAACAACAGCAACAAGCAGGAAGAACAACCAGAAAATACAATAATCAAAGCTAAAGAATCAACCCATAGACACACTAAAATCAAGCTGAGCTTCAGAGCTATATGATCAAGAATCATTTGCATCTCAACAACCACAACATACACAAGTGGGGTCTGAGGAGGGTACACAGTATACGCACACCTTACTCCTACCTTAACTAAGGTAGATAGACAATTTTCGATAGACCCTCCCCTCAAAACAGATTAAAAAAAGACAACAACAGTAACAAGCAGTAAGAACAACAAGAACATACAACAATCCAGGCTAAAGAACCAACCAATAGACAAACTTAAATCAAGCTAAGCCTCCGAGCTATATGATCAAGAATTATTTGCATCACATAGATAATAAAACCCAATTCATCAAATCCTCAAAAAGATCAAATCTTTGCACCTTCTACCCCAAAACACAGACACCCTCATCTACAAATAGTACATAAAAAGCATCCAAATACATGATAACTGAAGAGAAAGAAGGGAAAGTGACTTACAGTTCAAGAACGAGAAGGGTCTGTTGGACAAAAAAAAAACTGAGACTTCAACAGATAACCAAAATCAGATTAAAAAGACTCAATCTTTTTCTTCATTTCTTACACCCCTTATTGGTTTTACTTCCAAATTCTTCTTCTTCTTCTTCAGAATTCAGTAAATCAGTGAAATCAGCTAAAGTTTTTTCAGCAAAAAAAATAAAACTGAAGTCTCTGAGTTTTTCTTCATTCTCTCTTTCTTTTGTGTGTTGGGGGTTGGGTGGGGTGGGGTTGGTCGTGGGGGTGGGGTGTTATTTTATACATATAGGCTATAGCTTTGTTTCACTATGAATTATTTATTTTCTAAGAAAATATCAATATTTTAGCCAAATTGAGTGGATATGTCCGTCGCTAATATTTTAGCACAACCATGTTTTTATCGTCCAATACTTGATTCAAATTTATTCTTACTCACCGCACACTAATTAGATAATTAATAAGGAGTAAAAAAATAAATATATCTCTGAATTATTATAAATGATATGCATATACAGTTGGGAAAAATGATAAATATATTTTAAACTATCGTAAATGGTATGCAAATATCCTCTGTCATACTTTTGGGACATTGGTGCCCCTGCCGTCCAAAAACTATAACATATATGCCCTTTACTCTAACGAAAGACTAAATAGGGATACGTGACGTAATTTTATCCATCGATTTGATATTTAATAAATATTAAGTCGATGAATAAGATTATGACACGTATATGTCCGTTAGTGTAAATTGTATATATGATCTAGTATGAAAAACAAGTTGCACAAATAACTAAGGTATGCTTTCTAAAATGTAGCTTTGATAGATATTTGACAATTTTTTAGCATAACTAGGAAATAAAACTATAACTTTTTAAAAAAACATAGTAATACTTTCGAAAAGCACTTCGTGTACGTTTATTAAACTTTACTTACTATAAACAATAAACTTATAAAATTATTATTTACTAAAAACTAACAATGACTAAATATAGTACTTTCGAAAAGCACTCTAAACCTTCCAATTTCCATGTTACAAATATTATTATTTTTCATCTCTTTAAAAAAACAAATTAGGAACACGAGGAAATTTATTTAATTTTAAAAACAAAAGAAAGAAAACTAAAAAGTTGAAAAGAAAAAAAAACATTATTTTTTCTTCCTATAATTTCTCACAATCGACCTTAAGTAATAACCTTCATGTTCCAACATTGAATCTAAACTTCCTCTTGCATTGAAAAATACTATACAATTCATAATGAATATTCTCTCTTTAAACAATAATTATTTCTTCTCTTGACCCCCTAATTTTCACTCATTTGATTCTAATACATTATTTTTGTTTTTATAATTAATTTCCTATTTCTCTGTTTGAGATTCAGGCGTAATAATTGTTATCGTTATACGGTATTGTTGAATCTCTCTCAATTATTGTGTAGTTTTTTCACCTTCATTTCTTTGTATTTAAGTTTGTTGTAATCTCATTCTCTCCTGTTTGAGATTGAGGCGTAACAATTATTGGCATTACGTCGTTGTTAAATCTCTCCCCATTATTGTGTAGTTTCTTCACCTTAATTTCTTTGCATTTGGATTTGTTGTAATCTCCTTCTCTCTGTTTGAGATTGAGGTGTAATAATTGTTTTCGTTACGTCGTTATTGAATCTCTCCCAATAATGTGTAATTTCCTCACCTTCATTTCTTTGCATTTAAAAGTTTATTCTAATTTTCTTCTCTCCTTTTGAGATTGAGGCGTAATAATTATTATCGTTACGTCATCGTTGTTGAATCTCTACCAATTATTTGTAGTTTCCTCACCTCCATTTCTTTGCATTTAAAAGTTTGTTCTAATTTCCTTTCTCTCTTTTTGAGATTAAGGCGTAATAACTATTATGGTTACGTCGTTGCTGAATCTCTCCATAATTTCCTTACTTTTACTTCTTTTCATTTAAATTTCCTTCATTCCTATTTCAGATTGAGGCGTAATCATTGTTGTCCTTACGTAATCGCTCCCTAATTATTCACCTTCACAATTACTTCCCTTTTTTTTTATCCCCAAATAAAAAATGGGGAATTGTTGCTCTAGTGGAGAAGAACAACCAAATGAAACAACCAACAACAACAACAATGAAAGCAATAACCCTAAAAATGTAGAACACAATTCATCTACACATAATAATACTAATAATCTTGATCAAGGTTCAACAACACCAACAAAAACAACATCTCCTAGTCCATCATCAAAACCATCAAAACAATCACCAATAGGACTAGTACTAGGTAGACCAATGGAAGATGTTAGAACAACATATACTATAGGAAAAGAACTTGGTAGAGGACAATTTGGTGTAACACATTTATGTACACAAAAACAAACAGGTGAACAATTTGCATGCAAAACAATAGCTAAGAGAAAACTAGTTAACAAAGAAGATATCGAAGATGTTAGAAGAGAAGTACAAATAATGCATCATTTAACAGGTCAAGAAAACATTGTACAACTCAAAGGAGCTTATGAAGACAAACATTCTGTACATTTGGTCATGGAATTATGTGCTGGTGGTGAACTTTTCGATAGAATTATCGCGAAAGGACATTATACAGAACGCGCTGCAGCTTCGTTGTTAAGAACAATTGTTCAAATTGTTCATACTTGTCATTCTATGGGAGTTATTCATAGAGATCTTAAGCCTGAAAATTTTTTACTTCTTAGTAAAGATGAGAATGCACCTCTTAAGGCTACCGATTTTGGTCTTTCCGTCTTTTATAAGCAAGGTACGTATATATCGATCATTTTTATCTGTCACTTTATAGTCAAAATTATGATTGGTTAGACCTTAGGTGTGATGATTTCAAGGAAATGTATTTAGAAAGTCATACTGAAAGTTAAAGAAAAAAATTAGGTTTTCTCTGTGTTGTTGCAATTCTACCCTATTTAGTATTTACTCCTACAAGGCATAATATAGAGTGTGTTCGATAGGGAGGAAAACATTTTTTAATTTTCTCATGTTCTGTTTCTTAAAAATGACAAAAAAATGACTCTATCAGTGGAATCCAATATGGAAAACAAGTTTCATAAAGATAATTTCATATTGATTGTATTCTCCCCACCCTCCATCACAACTCATGTTCACCCCACCCCAGTATCCCCACCACCCCACGTACACTTCTATCTCCGTCTCACCTTTTATAGTATTTATCTAGATTATATACAAATACATTCAGGATAACATTTTTTGCTTACGTACCAGACATAAGAAAATAAGTAAGAAACCTATTTATTTTCCTAGAAAACGTATAATTACTCCATTAAGGACGATTTATAAAGGGTAATTTAGTAAAGTGTTGTTTTATAATGACTCTCCCCGTGGAAATATGGAAAATAAGTTCCACAAATAACATTTCATATTGATTATGTTCTTCCCACCCTCCAGCACAACTCATATTCACCCCCACCCCCTTATCCCCACCATCCCACACCTCTATACCCGTCTCACCTTCTATAGTATTTGTCTGTATTATATATAAATACATTCAGGATAACATTTTTTACTTACGTACCAGACATAAGAGAAGAAAAAGTAAGAAACCTATTTATTTTTCTAGAAAACGTATAATTACTCCATTAAGGAAGATTTATAAAGGGTAATTTAGCCGAGTGTTCTTTTATAATTAGTGCTATTAAACAATTTTTCAATAACTTGTAAAAATATATGTGAAAATTTTGGTTATATTATATGTTTTTTTTTGTGCAGGAGATGTATTTAAGGATATTGTAGGTAGTGCATATTATATTGCACCTGAAGTATTGAAAAGAAGATATGGACCAGAAGTTGATATATGGAGTATTGGTGTTATGTTATATATTCTTCTTTGTGGAGTTCCTCCTTTTTGGGCAGGTAAAATTCACACAAACACATTTAATTATTGAGAAAATCCGACCCTTCTTCAAACCTCACGCTATATTATTCTGATATAGTGTTATTGGATCAAATATAATGTCACATACGTTATTGAGATTTATTCTCGGACGAAAGATGAAATTCGAATTGATATAATATGAGAAAGATTTTTCATTCCTTAGTTAGGAAGATACGTGATCGTGAATAAAGTAGAGTCGTGGAAACACTTATTTCGTTTATGACTTAGGCCTTAGTCCAACAGATGCAACTTAGTGCACCGAGCTATTTTTTAGTAATGTGATTGAGTTGCAAAAACTTCTAGATAGGTATCTGAACCAAATTCTTTCTGGTTAAAGAATCTCTTTTTAGTTGCTCTAGAACAATTAGGAGTTTCTCTAGAAGAAATACAGGGTTTCCCAAAATTTTATCAAGGGTATCCAAGAATAATGGTATGGCTGTCAAATGAAACAAAAAAACATTGTGCTATTTGAGGTTCAAATTAACTACCCGAAACTTCTTGATTCAAATGGACACCCATTACTACTGCCTTTTGATTCAAATGAACACCCATTACTACTACGTTAAAGGCGTAGCTTTTGTCAAGGGTGTCCAACTTAAAATATATATCATTTAAATGAAAATTTTGACATATATATATAATGTAATTTTATGATGAAGATTGTCCAGTTGGACACTCCGGAATAGCTATAGCTCCGCCCCTACTGACAAGAGAACCTTAAGTGAAAGACCTTAACACTTTCACTGTCCGAAAGTTTTATCATTGAAAGAAAACTGCACGATTAGCAATGAATATGATCAATCCTCTAACATGGGAAATTATTGTTCTTGTATATAATAAAAATAACAATAGCTAGGTTAAATTCATTGAATAATTGTTTTTTATTTTATTTTTTATTTTTCAGAAAATGAAAATGGAATTTTCAGTGCAATATTACGTGGACATGTTGATTTTTCAAGTGATCCATGGCCTTCAATTTCCAGTGGAGCAAAAGACCTAGTCAGAAAGATGTTAACTGTTGACCCTAGGCAGAGGTTAACTGCTATGCAAGTCCTAAGTAAGTTTTTTTTTTCTTTTACATCTTTTGAATTACTAGTAATTTTATATTTCAGATAAACAGATGAACCGGTTATGGTAGACTTCTATCCAATAGGGCTTGTGGAATTGAGAATCCCTTAATTTTCAGTATAATAAAAATCAAAATGTTTTGAGGTGGTATGTCACATGGCGTCTATCATACTCAAATATCAGGTCATGTGGATTTTCACTTTGTCACGGTGAACGAGTGTTAAAAAGAGGGTCTTTTTGTTAACTTTAGTAAAGACAGGGGTATATTTGACCGTATAATATAATTAAGAATATCTAAACATAGTTGATAGACCAAAGTAAAGGGATATTTTTGACCTTTTTTTCTTGATTTATGGAAATGGATCACACTACTTATTACTTCTAGGGATAATTACAGTCCAATATTTTTGAGCGATCTAGTTTACAAAATAGTCAGTAAGTACTAACTTTTGTATACTTAACTACAAAGATACATAATTTTTGTATATTTATATACCAGCCAAGATTGTGGTGGTCGGGATGATAAATGTTCGTTTATCCTTAACTAGAGACTACACGTTCGAGCCCTTAATAAGAAGACATCTTTGGTAGGAGTGATTTATCCTCTTTTTAGTCAGGCCTCAAAGGGGAATATCAAACACCAAATGAAAAACTAATGAAATATATATTCAACTAATATTATATAAAATAATAATATCCATGTTGTCTAACAAATTGTTGTATATATATATATATTAAGATCATTCATGGATCAAAGAGGATGGAGAAGCACCAGACACACCTCTTGACAATGCTGTATTACACAGGCTCAAACAATTTAGAGCTATGAACAAATTCAAGAAAGTTGCTCTTCGGGTAATGCTGTATTTTACTGTTTAACTACAAAATTTATCCATCAAATATTATGTTGAGTATTTTCAAAAGTTTACTAAATTAATTACTTTGAGTTTGTTTTTTTAGGTTATTGCAGGATGTCTATCAGAAGAAGAAATTATGGGATTGAAGCAAATGTTCAAAAATATGGATACTGATAATAGTGGAACAATAACACTTGAGGAATTAAAACAAGGATTAGCCAAACAAGGGACTAAATTATCTGATTATGAGATTAAACAATTAATGGAAGCCGTAAGTTTTATCATTCGTATTCATTCACTCTAATCTGCTCAGCTAATATAATTATTTTTTATGAGCAAAAACAAGCTTTTTCGAGTTATTCAATAAAGTTGCCCCTATGTCCTTTCTTATTTTGATTACTAGATAAACCTTTCACAAGCATAATTTTGAATATTTTTTTTCTAAATTATGGATTTAATTTGTTCATTTTGAATTTTAATGAATATTGACGATACATATAGCTGACTTTAACTTTCTTCTATGTGTTTAGAAACTTTGTTTGAAATAATACATGCACATATAAAATAATGATTTTTTCTTTAAATTTTTTAAACCTAAAATATTTACCATGACATAGTATTATTATTTTTAAATTCTAATGCTAATTACCTTTTTTTATATATTGGAAAAAATTTATTAGGCTGATGCTGATGGAAATGGGACAATAGACTATGAAGAGTTCATCACAGCAACAGTGCACATGAACAAAATGGATAGAGAAGAACATCTTTACACTGCATTCCAATATTTTGATAAGGATCATAGTGGGTAAGTTTTATTATAGATGTGATTATTTTATTTTATTCATCTATATTTCATGAGTTCGAACTGTGAAATCAGTCATTGATACTTGTATCAACATAGGCTATCTGCATCAAATTCCTTATGAGTTCGAGCTGTGAAATCAGTCACTGATACTTGCATCAGCATAGGTTGTTTGCATCACACCCCTTATGAGTTCGAGCTATAAAAGTCAATGATATTTGTATCAGCATAGGTTGTCTGCATCACATCCATTATGAGTTCGAGCTGTGAAATCAGTCACTGATACTTATATCAGTATAGGTTGTCTGCATCACACCCCTTAATGAGTTCAAGTTGTGAAATCAATCATTGATACGTGTATCATCATAGAATGTCTGCATCGCATCCCTTGGGGTGTGCGCGACTATTCTCCATACCTTGCATGAATGCAGATGCTTAGTGCAATGGATTGTCTTTTGCTTGAATTTTGAAATTTGGGGTATTCTCATCAATTACTGATGATTTTTTTTTCCCTTAGATATATATCAAGAGAAGAGTTAGAGCAAGCTCTTAGAGAATTTGGTATGGATGATGAAAATGATTTGAGGGAAATCATTAATGAAGTTGACACTGATCATGTAAGTCAAAATTAAACAACAAATTATATACATAATCAATTTCGCAATTATTAATTAATTTCGTGATTTATTGATCATAATGTATTTATTTTTTAGGATGGTCGGATCAACTATGATGAGTTTGTAGCAATGATGAAGAAAGGAAATCCAGAGGCAGTAACAATGAATCCAAGAAAAAGAAGGGATTCATTTGTAGCATAAAGTAATTAATTTCATCATCAATGAAAAAATGTATGCAAAAAATCAAAAGACAATAGATTATTTGTTGTGATGAAATTAAAGACCAAATTGCTACATGGTTAAAAGAAGGATAAGGTTTTAGAATTTATAGGTATGTTGAAAAATACAACTTGATTAAAGGATGGTTTGATCCAGATACGACTCTCATTCCATCAGGAAGATCAATAGTATTTTCATTTATTCTTTAACGTGACTTAAATCCGTAATTTATCAATTGATGATATAGGTGCTCAACTACTAAAGTAAACCTCGCTTTTCTTTGATCAAGATATGATGTAAGGACTTTAGAGGTATATGTATCTAAGTTTCTTGCAATTTAAAAATAGGATTTTAAAAGTTTCTTTTCTAATTAATAATTAATTACCTTTTGGATTATCAACTCAAATTGTGTTTGTTAGTAATTCTTTTTATATCTAACTTTGTGATATATTAAAAATGTGACCTTTGGGCTTTGAGACTGAAGAGGATCTTCCATTGCACTGATGTGGTTATTACTTCCATATTTACCTTTCTAATTACTATTCTTCTATCCTAATTCTCGACCTTCAAAACTTTTATTTTAGGATTATGTCCTTTGTAAATTTAAGATGTGTCATATTCTATCTAATCATCTCACTCAGATCTTCTTCGGGCCTATTTTACACGTCTTGTAACCTGCTATCGACAACCTCTCACACCTCCTAACTGGTGCATTTGTGCACATTTTCTTTACATTGCCTAATCATCTCAATTCGCTTTCCTGATCATATCCACCACAGAGGCCATTCTAACCTTGTCATGTATAATATCATTTTTAATCTCATCTATCCTAGTATACTCACATTCATCAGAGTATCCTCATTGTCGCGATCTTTGTCTTCTAAACGTGTTTGTTCTTGACTGACCAACATTCTATCTCATACAATAAAGTAAGTTTGACCATCACTATGTAGAACTTACATATAAGCTTTAGTGAACCGCTCTTATCACATAATATCGGAATGCGAGCCTCCATTTTAACTACTCTGCTCAAGTGTAAAAAATAATAATTTTAAAAGTCACTAATGGAGGTCGGTATTCTTAAAAAAATATATTAAGAAAATCGACTTCCTGAAGTCTGTTTTTATGCAAAAAAAATGCGGAAAAACCATTTACCCACCTCCGGAGGTCGGAAATTTTTCCGAGAAAAATAATACAAGAAATACCGATTTGTTGTAGTCGGTATTGAATCAATAAATAAATAATAATATTTCATTTTATCTCAATTAAATATGAAAAAACGAATAAATAAATAAATATTTTTAATAAATTTAATAAAATTGTCCTTCGGGGAACGATTATGTAAAAAATAAAAAATAAAAGAAATCATAATACCGACTTTTGAAAGTCGATAAACTCAAATTTTACATAATGAAATTAATTTTCATTAAAGTATTTATATAGTGACTACCAAAAGTCTATATCTTTATTTTTATTCAATTAGTTTTATTAAAACCAATATCCAGTGGTCGATAAAGAATATATTTAATCTTTTCTAAATTAAAAATACTGAAAACAACTCAAAATAATACTTTCACCTAATTTTAAATAAATCGTCCTTTGAAAGTTGGTTTTATGTAAAATAAAAAATAAAATAATATACAATACTGACCTCTGGGATATCAGTATTATTTAATTTAACATGACTAAATTTTATTTCTATTAAAATTTTATTTGATAACGACATCCGGAGATGGATATATTTTATTTTTCCTAATTATTTTTAATAAAATCAACTACTAGAGGTCTGTTTTTTAAAAATATTTCTATTAATCATTAATTTTCTATTGTGTACAACACTAAGTTTTCATTATACGCTTACAATTAATTCTTTGAAAAGTATAACGACTTTATATAATATAAATAAAAATTCATGAAATAGACAGAGAAACACCGATAATTCATATTAATTATTTCATATTCAGAGTATGATATAACTTTGATACTTTAATTTTAAAAAAATGAAATAACATTGATTATTAATTAAGAGAATACAACAAATTCTCTCACCTCGGAGCGGCACCGGAAGTCGCAGCGGCACCACACGTCGGAGGTAGGGTTTTTTAATTTTCGAAAATCCTAAGTCCATTCTCCTGTGATTTCAGCACCGTGAGAACTTATTTTGTAGGATTAAATCTAGACTTGAACGATAATTCCATTGAAATCTCTACATGAAGATTAATATTTGCTGATTGAACATTGTAAACTTGTTGTTACTTGAAATCTCAGTCAATAATAATACTTATTTGCTGATTAATGTGAAGTTCTTGCTTGGTTGCCATTCTGCAATCTCATAAGGAATATTTTCTCAATTTATAATTTTAATACACATTTGTTGCATCTGATTAGGAGTAAGACACACAGATTAGTAATTAATTTACAATTTTCTCTTATCCGCTATTTGTTGCTTTAATGTTACACGAACCTATCATAAAGTTTGTTGGAACAAGGATTTATTAGGCATTCGATTTCCCTCTGAATTTGCTTGCTGATATATTCAGCTAATGGGATTTGGATTTATGATGATCATCTATATCTATAGTTTACTATGTTTAATTGACTGCAACTTGTTGTAAATGTTACGGTCTTGCATATATGCTCCACACTACTTTGCTATTAGTTCTTTTAATTACTGTTTTGATTTGTTTGAGCCGAAGGTCATTCAGAAACAATCGATAGTGGTAAGGTTTGCTTACATGAGTTACACTACCCTCCTCAAACCCCACTTTAAGGGATTTCACTGGCTTTATTGTTGTTATTGTTGGTGTTGTTGGTCAAAGGTCTATTAACTCTCCAAAAAAATTCAAATATCGAGTTAGCTTACGTTGTTCATGCTTTTCTGTGTAAACCTTTCATTCAGGAGCTGTTTTGTCTGCCATTTTCAAGGGCTCGTATTGATTATATTCTATCATTATGGATGCTCTGAATGAACTGAGCTACAAACCACCCCCAGAATTTGAGGAGGTCAAAAAGGATTCACTTGTCAATCTTAACATTGCAGACTCAACTGAGCTCTGGCTTATACAGTGGCCCTTTAATCAAGTAAGATTCATCAGAATTTATTGTTCTTCCACTTTTAGGATGCAATAAGGTGCATTCTTTTTTCCCCAATCATTCAAGTGACAATTGAAAATAATATCAGAATTCAGAACAAGTTCCTTTCAACATCTATGTATGTTAGTGTACAAAAGATGATATTTTTTGGGGATTTTTTCTCACATTTTCATATTCTAAGGAACATTCTCACATTATCATAGTCTGATGTACATTATTGTCTCTTTTTTTCTTTATCTATGAGATCTTATTTACGTACTCAAAGAAAATACGAATTTCTTTCATCATACAACAACATACCTCATGCAATTCCACTAGTGGTTTAAATGAGGAGGGTGGTGTGGATGCAACCTTACTTCCGATAGATTCTCGACTCAAGTAAAGCGTATAAAAAAAAGTATGTAAAGCAAATATAATCGCAAAGAAGTGATGCGGAAACAATGAAGAAGAGAACACTAGCTACACCAAAATAATACAATTATTGAAGAAAATGAAACATCAGGTAATACTAAATCGAAGAATAAGAGAGTAATAATAACAATACTAGAAATGGAACTAGACAAAGCTCGACCAATTAATCTTTTACTCTACCTCCATATCTTTCTATCTAGGGTCATGTCCTCGGTAAGTTACATATGGTCCATGTCTTGTCTAACTACCGCTCCCCAAGACTTCTTCAGCCTACCTCTCCTAACATCCACTATAGCCAACCTCTCACTCCTCACTGGGGCATATGCATCTTCTTTGCCTCTACCTCTCCTTACATCCACTATAGCCAACCTCTCACTCCCCACTAGGGCATTTGTGCATCTTCTCTTCTAGAGGATAATTTTATAATCCTTGAATTGATGTTTTGTTTGGAAAGTGAGAAAGGGAAAGGAATACAAAATGACGACGAAAGTGAGACAGTTTTTCTCTTCCTTCATAAATGCAGGGAGCAAATAGGAGATTTCAGGGTAGAAAATCAGATGCCATGGTCTCTAAGTGAACAGATTTTCTGTCTCTCTTTATTTCCTTTTCTGGGACAAGCCATGTAAAAAATTAACCATCCTTTCCTAGTTTCTAAAAAAAGAGAGTTTACTTATGAGATTTACTATGATTTTGTACGGAATGAGAATGATTGTGCACTTGAGGTTGTAAATATATATTTTAGACCTTGTCACGTATGGTTCTGAGTTTTGACATTTCCAATTTGCTACTCCAGCATCCAGGTCTTGATGGGCAAGAAGTTTCTTTGAAGCTCCATCATGATGGGCATATGGGCAGCTTTGAGGATTCATCTGGCAAGTATAGTCTGAAGAAAAACATTTACATCTAATTGAGTTTTGTGCCCCACCTCAGCAGATCTAGTTTTCATCGCAGGCTTTTTAAAATTTAACGAAAGATGCTTTTAATTTCTTAACGCCTTGCTCAATTGTTGCTTTTATAACAGGTAAATCATATGAAGTGGTCAGTTGTAGAGCAGAAGACCCAGATGCAGTGGTCTTTCTATCTTCTGAGTCTGAGCCAAAAATTGGTAACTCTTAGTTCCTTTGCATTTTGCTATCCATTTGTTTGCTTATTCATTCATGATCTCACAACACTCAAAACGCGCAATTCTGCATGCTTCATAATCTTGCTGTACAAACCATTATGTTTGTACCATGCATTGTTGTCATGTGAGTACTGAAGCTAATGTGACTCAATATCTTTGATGATTTCAATTTAATCTACTATGTCCACATATGACATGCTCGTTTTGTTTGCATATTGAAATTTTATTGCTCTCTTTTAGTTGTGCGGAACTTGCACATAATCCAACTACTAATGCTCTTCTGTTTATATTTTTGGTAGAACATATTGTTATTCCTTAACGTATGCCTCTCTATGATCCAAATGCTGCTAATTTCCCATTCAAGCAGAAAATTAAGGCGTTTGAGCAATATAAAGAACTTTACAAGTCAACTATAAGATATTTGCGCCTTGATAGTACCTACGACTCCAGCTTTTATTTGTCAAGGAAATTGTTCTTGAAAGAGCACGCACAGAGTCGAGTTTGGACGGCATTCAAACAGTAAAATCATATGTCAATTAGTGTCCACTTCTTCAAGACTGTCTCTGATGTTTAAGCATAATGTTTTGTTTTGTTTTTTGCACGAAGACTATCCTGTTTACGAAACTATACCATGATCCTTTTACTTTGAGATTCAACTCTTTCTCCCTCACTGTTATAATTGTTGAGCAGTGAACACCATGTGAGATGGTTTGTTGCACCAATTATGATGCTTTTGCATGTTTTGGCAGCTGGCAAAATTTCGCGGCGTGTTTCCCTTATCCACTATCCGGAACCAAGTGAGCTAAAACAGAACAGCATAAACTTGAAGCAGATGATGGCTCAGAGATCATCTGGTACTACATTGACCAATTCTTCTCGTCGCTTTGCAACTCCTAGTCAAAGTACTAGGACACGGAGTATTATGCGATCAGGGAGTTCATCCAAATCTACCATCAGCAAACACGGTGATGGCCGCACTGCAAAATCCAATGACCAATCTGTTCAAGATTCGGGCAAAAGTGGTTGTAGTGCATTGACCTCTTCAGGGTCCTTCGATCACTCTCAAGATCAAAAATCAAAGAAGAAGAGGAAAACTGATGGTTGAAGTGCTGCCTCAAGTGTTCTAAATCGAATTGTTTTTGGTTAAAGAATCTCTTTCTAGCTGCTCTAGAGCGCGTTAACCATTCAACCATGAACTCGAGCACGACATTAGTTTCTCTCTTATGTTAGTTGTAGAACAAATGTATGAGGTTTTTGTGCCATAGCTTGTGTGCCTTGTTAACAATACATGGATAAGCATAGAATTGTCCTTTTATAATAACTAATCTCAACATTATTAATACTCTATTCAGTATTATTTTTATACACTTTTTTTAAACGATTTCTTAGTGTGGTTAGAAGATATGAACCTTCTAGATGATTTATGCTCATGAGCTAATACTTCTTCCATTATTCGTTAATTATCATCAAGAATTGTAATTAGGTGGATGAGATTTCTTATTTTTAATTAGATATTTTGAATTTGAACTCCACACAACAATTTTAATGACAAGTACATATAAATAACAAATACAAAACTTTTAAAAAATATTACGAGATAATTGACATGACTCAAACTAATCCAACACATTGATGTAAACAAAAAAACAAAGATAATACGAGTAGTACTCAAAGAAGCAAAGGTGAAAGGTATAAAGACAAGTAATCAGACTGAGTCATGATGAGATGATTGAGATCTTTTCATCTTTAATCAAATATTTTATATTTAAACTCTGAATAATAATAAAAAATCACCTCTATTATATCGCCCTCTAAAATAATCCATACAATACGTAAATTTAAGTTAATCAGATTTCTAAATAAACACCAAATATCAAATGAAAGAGAGAAGTTAGTAAAGAAGAATTATGCACACTTCTTTGTTTATATACCATGTACTAAAACTAGCCGCACAGAGTTTATATTAATCCCAAATTCCAAGAATATGCTTACTTTGAAAATAAATGATATTTATTAGTCAAATTAATTTAGATTCGCATTGCGTATGGTAAATTTAGAGAAAAGTACATTTTATCAAAAAGAAATTAACTCCTAGAGCTCGAATAGTAGACATGTATCTAAGGATATTGGAGTTAGGATATCGTATGTTTCACCACATCAATTGGTAGTAAAGATGTAATGCACCTCTTGTTTGACATTGTTGTTGGGAGACCAAAATCACTTATTTTGAAGAAGAAAAAAAATTGAAAAATTTTGCGTTGGGAAAATCATTAAAATTACTTTTAAGTGGAAGCATAAACAATTTTTCTGTTGTTTGGAATAAACTAAAAAATTTCTACTTCTGAAAAAAAACGATAGCAGTAAATTATTTTCTTCAAGACTAAAATATCTCTTCCATATATATACATATTTAACAATATATCACTTATTAACTAATTAGCATATCTCATAAGTTTGGTTACGTTTCTTTTAAGAGTTTTATTTTTTATTTTATTTTATATATTATTTTATGTATTATTTTCAGAATTAGAAAAAAAGAAGAAGGTAATAATAATATTTTTGCAAAATTAGAAAAAAGAAAAAAATAACAATTAAAGATTTTAGCCCTCCCAAAAAATGGTATGATATTGATTGAAAATTTCAATATGTACATTTTAATTTAATAAAAATAAAAATTTAATTGAAATTTTAATAATAGATATTTATAATCGTTTCTCTCCATAAATTAATTTTAATATTAAGAGTACATTGATACTTGTCCTTTTTCGTTATTTGACTCTCAAAAACACTTTTTAAAAAAGATTAGTCAAACATAATTTGCTTATCAAAAGCACTTTTCAAATGAATTAGTCAAATACAAAATGTTTTATTTAAAAAACCCTTTTTTGAGAAGCTATTTAAAAAACAATTCTAAAAATAAACAACTTTAAACAGAAATATGAAACAGACTCTAAAATATTTATTAAAAAAGGGGGAATGGTTTTTGAGATTTAAGAAAGAATCAACACTTCAAACTTTTCAAATAAACTTAGGTGGATAGTGACTTTATGACATTTAATTAGTCAAAATTGACATAAATGATCTACTAAATGCGTACTTAATTGAGCAAGAGTAACAACCAAAGCACAAGTGGAGCAATTAATATTTATAAATACGTATTATCATATTAAAAAAGTCAGTAAAACATAATGCTCCAACATAAATCTAATTTTATAGTACTAGTATATATATATATATATATATATCCATCTATTTCTAATTATTTGTCCAATTTTTCTTTTTTACTTGTCCATTTGACAAATTAAGAAAGAATTTTTTTTTTTACCTATTATACTCTCAATTAATTAATTTTGAAAAAGGTCTTGAAAATCTTAAATTTTTAATTCATCCACTTTATAATTAATAGGGGTAAAATGGTAAACTTACTATGTCAATCATTGTTTTCTTAGTAAGTGTGTCAATTCAAAAATGGACAAGTAAATAGGGGCAGATAGAGTATATATATTATATATCTAGAAACAACAGTCTTATAATTCTCATACAACTAAAAAATATATCAAAGAATGTAATATAGACTATAGTGGATGCAACTGTTCCTCACGTATGGTCCTACAAGATGTAAATTTAAAATAACTAGAGTTCAATATAAATATTAAAGGCATATCACGTAAAAAAATTCTTTTTATTCTGAAAGGACGGAGAATAAAAAGAGGAAATCAAAACCTCAAGTGAAATGTAAAATGTTTCTCCACTTCTTTTTGTTTTTAAAGGTATGTAAATAAAACAACGAATAAAGTTATTGCCATATAATCTGAAGCTCATGAGTTCAAACTATAAAAATAACCTCATGTAAAAATATACTACATATAATAAATCTTTATTATTCAACGCTCTTCAAATCCTACACATACATAACAAAAGTTTTATACATCAAGTTGTTCTCAATATAAATATAGTCAAATAAGGGCAGAACCGTCTTGTATTAGGGAGTTCATCCGAATTTCCTTCGATGAAAAATTATACTATTTATATATGATTAAAGTAATTTTTTATGCATATATAATAAATATTGAGTCATCTTCAATTAATTCGTATATTTACTGCTTCAGATTTTAAATCCCTTAATCAAAATTTGACTCCGTCACTGCAAGTAAAGCACATCATAAATTAATTGCACATTTGAGTTGGATTTGTGAGGAAAATTTACCACAAAGAATAAACCATGAGTCATATGCCAGACAACAGTCACTGTCAGTTCCACTTTGTGGACCACAGGGTCCCCCCAACACACCCACCTCACACTATTTACTTCAATATTAAATTTCTTAAAAGGAAAATGGTAAAAAAAAAAAATTTTTTTATAATAAAATATTTAAATTTTATCATTTCTTGATAATTCTCATTAACAAATCATTTTTATATTTTCTCTTCAAGACTAATGAAGCTTAATATAATGTATAATAGAGGGTGATTTCAAATTGTGTTTAGCAAATATCAAAAATTTAAATTGTAAAAATGAAATGGGTAAACACAAGACCATATTAACTTTAGAAAAATAAACTAGGCTCATGCAAAAGAGAAAGTAAAACTCACTACTTGACATATAATAACAATAACAACATATTCCGTGAAAATTCACTAGTGAGGTCTAAAAAGGATATAAATGAAGATAGAGAGATTATTTTCGAAAGACCATTTACTCAAATATAATAAATTCAGGTATATAAAAGACCGAAATAATGTAAAAAAACATAGCAAGTAACAATATAATGGTAAAATAATAGAAATATCAACACAAACACTACAATGATACTAGTATACCGACACTCAATGATGTGCTTTAGTTGTCAATGAAATAATTGTAAATTTTGAGGTCTCAAGTTCAAAATTTATTGGATACAATAAACACTAAGTAATTCTTCCCAGACACCACGATCTTCCCATTTACTCGGACACCACAATCAACGACAATGACAAATATATCCCTCTAGACAAAACAACACTATATTACTAGATGTCTCGTAAAAAACCTTAACCCTCTATCCCAATATACATACATAACTCCCTCAAGACAAAACAACACTATAATATTAAACGTCTCGTAACAAACCTTAACCTTCTATCCCAATATGTGACTTCACATGGCCGAACGTCTCGTAACATGCCTTACCCACTTCCCTCCCCCACCACACACACCACCCCATACACACCTTAAACCATCAAAGCAACTAACGTGGTCTCCACTCCCCCTCACCCCCTACCCCACTTTCCTCTGTTCACTCACATTTTCCCTCCATTGCCTCTCTCTCTCTCTGCAATGAATATACAGAGCAAGTCACGGCCAAAAGTAGGTAAAAAGCAACCAAATAAATAACAAAAATTACATAAAATTAGTATCAGTTTCCATAAAATAATTACTTCTCCTAACATGTACTTTACTACTATTACAATCTACGCCACTTAATCAAAAATCCACCCACCCCCAGATGAACAAGAAAACAAAAGTAACCAGACAATACTGTACAGAGGAGCAAATAGCCCTTTTCTTGTGTGTAGCAAAACCCTAAACTTTTTTTTTTTTCCAGATCTCTTCTGATTCATCAGTTATTTGAGTTATTTTCTTGATCTGAGACAACCCCATTTTCTTGATTTTACTGTTTTATGGTGCAATGTTTATGTTCTTTGCTTTAGTTTATTGAACCCCAAGAAGGGAAATGTCTGCTTCACTTGCTGCATTTGAGCGTCCAAGAATTGGTTCTTCTTCTGCGGTAAAGTTCTATTCTTTTTGCCTTTACTTATTTGTCTATAGGAAATAACAGTAAGTTTTGTGTACACTCTACCCTCCTCGGACCTCACAATGGATGGGGATATTGTTGTTGTTGTAGTATTTGCCTATCTTGTTTTATTTGTTGGAAATGTAAGAAGTTTGGGAAAAAAGGAGAAATTTTGGGGCCATTTGTGATGTCAATGATAGTCAAATGAGCTCTGGACCTCACTTGTGCGATAACAATGGTTATGTTGTTGTATTTGTCTATATTGTTTTGATGGGTTTTGTTTGTTGGAAATGTAAGAAGTTTGAAATAAAGGAGGAATTTTGGGGTCATTGTGATGGCAATGATAGTCAAATGAGGTAGGGGTAAGTTCTCTATGAACTCTAAGTCTACCCTCTGGACCTCACTTGTGGGATTACAATGGGTATATTGTTGTTGTTGTTGTATTTGTCTATCTTGTTTTGCTGGGTTTTGTTTGTTGGAAATGTAAGAAGTTTGAAAAAGGATAAATTTTGGGGTCATTGTGTAGTCAATGATAGTCTAATGAGGAAAAAAATGTTCTTTTGTTGGGGTTGTACTTGTTTAACTCAATATGAAGATTAAGAAAGGGAAAATATGGGGTCAAATGATTTTCATTCAGAAAGATCAGTTCTTTAATTTGGGTTATACTAGATTTACTCAAAAGATGGTTCTTGGTCAAACTGTGATTAATAGGTAACTATAGCTAAATCTCAGAACTAATTGGGATGGATTAAATGAATCTTAAATATCAAGTATGCTCCATTGGGCCATCTCATCTCAGTACTAAAGTAAATTGTCTTTTAAGGGAAACTAGTGACGAACAAGTGATTTCTTTTTTGCATTTCTTATATGCCAAACACCGGAGAGAGAGAACAGTGTGGGATTCGTTTTTGTTTTTTTAAATTTACACCTTGTCTACATCTGTCTCTTTTTGGTATAGGTATTTTCTATTAGGACTGAAAGTTATGGATTTATACCTCTGTTATAGCCTGGAAGTCTACTACGTGGTATAGACATCAAAAGCTAACTTATGCCAGGATATTCTTCCATTAATATGTTAAGGTTTTCCACTTTATCCAATGGGAAATTTGGAGTGTGAGCAACGCAATTTTTGTCGTAGTCAGAAATAACTTTTGGAATAGACTTTTTGCATGAAACTTGATATTTGGCAAGTAGAATTTCCATATGCTTGTAGTTTATCTGATGGAGTGTAATTTGTGATGTCAAAGTAGATAGCAGAGTTTCAAAATCTACTTGAAATGCTCTAAAAAAACAAACCTTACTGATAAAGAGACAGGTTTCTTGTAGATGTGTTCTAGAAAGCAGTGGATGATTCTCAGTAAAGAGTTACACTGTAAGTTGCTTTTAGAGAGAAAATGGGGTTTCCATCATGTGTTGGTTTAGATCCCTAGTGTGCCAAGAAAAGTTTGTATTTGCTTGATTGGTGGTTAGGGGTGTGATTCTAATGGCTGAAACTTGAGGAAAGGGAGGGTCACATATATTAGCTGGTGCTTTATGTGTAACACTCCGTAGAGGATATGGATCATCCCTTACTACATTGCTAGGTAGAATCATGTTTGTGGTGGGAGACTTTAAGATGGTACTGGATATGATGCACCATGTCGAGTACTGTGAAGGAGGTACTATTTAATTGGCCTGTTCAAGTGCACTTAAAGTCAACTACAACTAGAAGGCATACCAAGATTGGTACCAACAAATCTTTGACTTTGAATGTGAAAAGCTCCAAATAGGCTAGAGGACTTAAGAGAGGGCACCGGGCATGAGATATTGCTCCAGTAACACTAATGTGGATAGTATGGTGGAAGAGTAATGGAGGTTTTGAAGGGAAAGAATTTGATTATGTATACGGGGTATATCATCAATTTCAATGTCTCTTGGTGTACCTATGCAGTTCTCATTCTACTTTGTGGAGAATGCTGTCTTATGGAAGCTTCTCTACTTTTTGGTACCTCTTGTATGCGGGAGCTTTCACATTAATATTACACTTGAAAAAAATTATTTATCTGTAGTCTTAACGCTGTCCTAAAACCATAAAAAGTCCATGTTTTCTATTGTTAGAGGCTTGGAGCTCATCCACTTAGGTTACATATGATCCATGTGTGTCGTTTATAAGTAACTAAATGGTATACCTCTATACCATCTTGTGTATCTTGTCTAGTTGTGAATCTCATTTACCTATTTCGCTACCAAATGCTCCCATCATATGAACATGGATCCCCTTGTCATATATCACCCGTGCTTTCAAAAGATTTGGCTTTGTTACTGGTAGCAAGGACGGATCATTTGACTAGTGATGTGCAGTGCCTTTGCTATTTCTATGACTTTCTTGAGAGAAAGGTTTGCGCTCATGAGGGCATTGCAGCAAAACAACTATGGAGATGAGATCTTTTTGTTTCAGCAATTCTGTAGCTGAATTCTTCTTTTGATCACCAAGTTCTTATATCTGTTAATGGTCATCAAGCTAAGTCTTTGGTTGTATGGAGTTGTTCTTAACGGGATTCTATTGTTTCCTTGGTTGTTTATTCATGTTGTTATTCTTTTTCTACTGTTCTTAATTTATTATCATCCTTCCTCTCTTGTCTTTATTCTTGACAGGATACAATATTTTTTTTATGACCGGGAAATTTCACTGTTTTAGTTTAGAAACTTAGGGATGGTGGACCTAATCCCTCTATCCTCTGAAATACTAGGATCTTTCCTCTTGAGGTCACAAATTTCTCTTGTACGTAATGGCTTCATCTAGAAACAAAATGGTACAAAAGAATTACTTCTGTTTAGATCTAGAATTTCCTACATTATGATGAACTTCAAAGTCACTTTGTGGTGTCATTATTGAAGCCTATAAACATAATATCTCCTTTATTGTTCATGGTCTCTACCCATATTTTCTCCAAAAACTTTGTTACATGCAAATGCTTCTATTTTCCTTTACTTTTTTTCTTGCTCTTGAAGTTTTAATTATGTAATAATCTGCAGGTTTTCAAGAGTGGACCATTATTCATCTCTTCCAAAGGTCAGTAAAGATATTTTTGATTTCCTTAAGACCTTATAATTGGATATCATGGTCCCTGATGATTTGTCATGCTCTAGCTTACACAAGTAAGAACATTGTCAAATTTTACTTGCTAGACTGGTCATGCTCTAGCTTACACAAGTAACACAGAACATTATCAGACTTTACTTGCTAGACTGGACTTTTAGGTTAAATGAAGGGCAGGTTTTTTATGTTTGCCCCATCTCTTTTGGATCCAATATTGGATGAACAGTTTGTTGTTAGCAGATAATTAGAAGGATGCTGGTCATGACCATGATAACATTTGAATAATTAATTGATGGGATCAGACATCATAGAACATTAAGATCCAGTGGTTTTTGACCTACTAAGTATTTATACACAACGGTAGAACTACTAATTCCTTGAATGAAAGGATGACGAGAACACAGTTCAATCCAAACTGTAGAAGAGGAAATATATTCTTCTGAGATACACCCATGAGAGCTAATGTTGAAGAATTACTATCTTAAAGGAGAAAAGATTTTGAAAATACTTAGTTGATGAGTTGAAAATATTCTCTCCCAAGATAGTTACAGGACTAGTGCTGACAAAATAAGTCCATATTTTAATGAGTCAAATTTGGGCTTCAATGCATATTTGACCCATAAGAATGTGTTAATATGGGAATTGAGGGATCATATAGGGTGTGTTTAGCATGCAGATGTTTTCTAGTTTTCTCTTGTTTGATTGACTTAAATGTTTTCCAAATGGACTTATTTTCCTCCAATTTACCCTATATAAAGTAAGAAAAATATTTTCTGGACCTGGACCCGGACCCGGACCTGGACACAACCCCGACATGAGACCCAATTTTCTACCCCAACTCGGAACCCTGACACGGCCCAGGTCCGACTCCAAACATGACCCGAACTCTAGACTCAACCTGGAAACCAACCCGTGCCTATACCCTCAACCCCGACATCCGTCTAAACTTTGACTCCCAACCCCGATTTGGAAATTGACCTGAGATCTGACCAGGAACCCGACTCTCAACCCCAACCCAGGTATCTGACCTTGATTTGGTACCCGACTTTTGACCCAAACCGAGAACTGACCCAAGACTTGACCCGGGACCTGATTTTGACCCCATCCCGACCAGGGACCCGAAACCCAGAACCCAAACCCGAAGCCAATCCCAACCCAACCCAAACTCCTTGGCTACCTATTGCTCTTGTTGGGTAGCATGTCGGTGATGATGGACTATGCTGAATATATATATGGTACACAGTGGTTGATGTTAGTGACAATCAAAGGCATGTCTAGTTGGGCCTTTGAACGTAGAAAAATAATACACTAAAGCATGGGACTATTCCCTTTAGCACACAAGTGGGTGATATGGTAGAGAAAAGGCAGGACCTTTTAAGGGGCAATAAACACTTTTTGTATAGATAAGAACATGGTTTCCTTTCCTACAGTATAGATAAGAATTCTTCTGTGCTTTTATTCATTTTTTTAAATCTGAATTTCCTTTTATTATTTTGACTCGTATCCCAACAAAAGAAAATCCAAAGAGCAACTAACTACATGAAGAAGTTCTAAATGTTGGTTGTTGATGGTGTAAAGTGGATTTTTTAACTTCCTGCAGGACTAGGTTGGAAGTCATGGAAAAAGCGCTGGTTCATCCTTACACGCACATCTTTGGTCTTCTTCAAGCATGATCCGGTTAGTATCTTTTATCCCGATACTGACTTTTATTTAATGGAAAACCACATTGAACTTACTCTTCACTACCCCATTCAAACTTTGTACACAAACAAGTTGTTGAAGTTAGAGCGACTTTTGTCCTATGATGTTCGTATCTATGACCATTTGTTACCTATGAGATTCCAATAATTGTATACGGTTGGTATGCCATTTAGTGGAGGCCATATTTTGTGTGAAATTCTCTGCTTTTATGTACTGCTTCTGTACGGGATGCTCTATTTAGATCAATAAAATGTATTAATGTATAAAAGTTATCAGTTTGGGATTGCAGCGTAGTTGATCAAAGAAATATATATGAACAGGTGGTGTTTCCAGCATTGATGGCGGCACACGATTTATTTAGATCAATCATCTAGAGATGGTTTCTTTTTGTACAAGTTCAAGACAATGTTGATACTTGTTTGATTTATTTCTTCTAAAAGAGTAACAACAAGAAAGTTTATTAATTAATCTAGAGACTACATAACGTGAAGTAGGATTTCATTAATTTAAGGATTTCCAGATCTCTCCATTTTGTATTATTTTTCTTTTTTTAGTAGCTGAAAAATTAACTATCGTAAGAGGCATCAAGAAGTATCATTTTTTTAATAGAAAATACTTTGATACTTGACTTAATAGAAAACTCTTGTTAAGAGATGATGGAAATGTCAATTGCATGGCTTCAAGATTTCTTCCTGATTTTGTTTCTTATAGTTGAGGGATAATTATCCTTGCACAAGCTATTAAGGGATATAGTCCTCTTCAAGTTGTAACAGCAAAGCTATAAGGTGACGGCTTTTCCCATGACCTACTTAGAACTACCATTTAGGGGAAAGGTTGAAGATAGAGATTTATGGAATCACCTGACAAGGTGGAAAAAGGTTGGGTGGATTAAATATGCAATATGTCCAAGGGAGAATTTATTTTTGTGAAATCCATTTTACCTAAAATAATCAACATATTACATGATTCTTGTTCTGTATGCCAAGCAGTACCAAATAAGTTGGAGAAATTGATATGGCACTTGTGGGGGGATGAAAAAGAGGGGAATAAATATTTTCAGAAAAAGAAGAAGAGGGGAATAAAAGGTATCATTTGGTTGATTAGATGAGGAGGTACTTCTTGTGCAATGTAGAGGAGGGGAATAAAAGGTAGCATCTTTGGTTCAATGGAAGACAATAGAGGCCTCAATGAATGGGTGCTGGACTGCTGGGATTCGACAATTGTCAACATTCTGCTTGGCATTATGTAGGCAACAATTATGAAGATTTTCCTATGAGGAGAATGTATTACCTAGAGGATATAACTCCTTAATGTGGATTAGCATTGATTGGTTGTTCGCAAAAGAGGTAATGAATCCTTTTGGAGTTTGTTCGTGGAAGGATATTACGATGGGAAAAGATAATTTTTCACAATACAAGGTATTCAGAATGGATAATGGCAGGACAATTCAATTCGCAAGAAACACCTCTAGAGGAACATTTCCTTTAGGTTTTTAAAATTGGTTTCACAGGGAATCATATCTTCTAGGTGTAGAGTGATAAATAACAGGAATACTATAAAGTTGCCAATTCCCCAAAAAAAAAACCAGTAGGAATACTATGTTATTTGACTACTAACGATAAAAGACCAAGGATTACTTCATTAAGAACAGGAGAGAAAACCAAGGGATCTCGTGGGGCATTACTTATAGGAGGGCTATACAGGAGGTGGAAGGGATTATGGAACACTGGGAGGAAGGAGGACCAAACTGTGAGGTCTTATTACACTGTGGAGGAAGGAGGAACACTTTGGAGTCCAAGACCTCACAGTTTGGTCCTGCTTCTTTTTCCTTTCTTCTCGGAATCAAGTGATTCAAGTTCAAATACCAATTCCATCTGAATAGTTCTATTTTAATGTTTTCGTCCTCTCTTGTGGATGTGAGTGACCTTGATGTATTGAATCCATAACATCTCTTTTTCATTGTCAATCTATCAAATGGATTTCCAAAAACACGGAGAGCCGAAAAAGTTCGAGATACAATATGCTGAATGATCACACTTAATTTTGTCAACTAGTAGTCGAGTTTTTGATTTTACTCGCATGTCATCTAATTATTTTCTCTATTGATACGTTCACTTTTTGCTTGTTGAGACTCTCTTAAACTTTTGGTGGTTAGTTACCATGTCTTATTTTGTCTTTGTGTACTTGATTATCAAGTCTACTAATTACAGATGTCAAGTTTGAATTTCTGTACATAAATGCTTACAGTTAATGCTCCTCATGTAGAGCACGCTTCCTCAGCGAGGTGGTGAAGTGAATCTAACTTTGGGGGGAATCGACCTGAATAATTCAGGGAGGTAATACACACATCATATTCTGGTCATCTAATTTGTGTGTCTTTCTGCTAACACCTGCTTGCTGTTCAGTGTTGTTGTCAGAGAAGATAAAAAGCTATTGACTGTACTGTTTCCAGATGGACGCGATGGACGAGCTTTTACACTTAAGGTGCTTCTACCTCTCTATCTCCCCTTGATTGAACCCCCTCCAACCCACCACACACACACACACACACTGTTCTACATTAAAAAATGTTCTCAGAAACTCAGAACTTGTGATGTATCTGAGAAATGACCCAGTTGCTAGCAGAATAGGTCTCTCATCATATCTTTCTATTCATTTGAGTTTTTTATAAGCCTCTTTGGGTAGTTTTGTATCAGTAATTCAGTATGTGTTGTATTCCATACTTCATAATCTGAGCATTGAATTTGCTAGTCATAGCAGTGCTGCCGAGATAGTTTTAAATAATTATTTTTCTGAAACTATTTTTGATGAGGCATCTTTTTTTTCTTTTTAAATTGGTATCCTTTCTTTCTTTTAATCAGTAATTGGTGAGGCATCTTATCTTCTTATATTGACAAATAGTAACTCATTTTATATGTGTAGAATTGTTCCACTGACAATAAATGTATATGGAATCTCCCTACACCCACACCCAAAAAAAAATACAATCTTGTTGAATATTTAATATTTATACATGCACCTCAGTCACACGTCAATTGAATTTTCTCTACTAAGCCCCAAGCTTTCTACTGTAGGCAGAGACATCAGAGGATTTGTATGAGTGGAAGACTGCGCTCGAGCATGCTCTTGCACAAGCGCCTAGTGCTGCTTTGGTGATGGGACAGGATGGCATTTTCCGGAATGACGCTAGTGATTCCTTTGAAGGATCTTTCCACCAATGTTAGTGCACTCTTTACTGTTATCTGCCAAGACTTGTTGAGTTTCATCTTCGATGAGCAGATGAACATTGATCTGTTCAATTTTCATTATTTTTAAGCAGTTTACTTGTCATTCAGGGAAGGATAAGCACCCTGTTAAATCTTTTGTTGTTGGGAGACCAATTCTGCTTGCCTTGGAAGATATAGATGGAGGCCCTTCCTTTCTTGAGAAGGCACTGAAATTTCTTGAGAAGTATGGTAAGCCCACCCTTGATCCATTGTGAAGGCCTTTGGTGTAGGTTACACAGTGACATTATTGCGTGACCTTTTTGGTTATTTTCGTATTATTTAATATCATTTAAGCACAATAACCATCTGTCTTTCTGGAATCATGGCTAGTTTTCTTCAATTGCTGTTACATTTATGGTCTAGCTTCCTTTTTATAGTAAGAAAACTTTCTAATTAGGAAGAAAGAAGAATGATCCAAGGACAAAAATTTTAACTGATGGAAAGGTGGATGATCTTAGAATTACATTGAATTTTTTAAGAAATTCTCCCTCTGCAGTAAGGCGTGTGCATTGTTGTCTTTACTGAAGATGCTGAATGGGTGCAGAGATAATTAGATTCTGTTTTAATTGAATCTGGCTATAAATTTTCTGTTTTCGCAGGTACCAAGGTTGAAGGTATATTACGGCAGTCTGCAGATGTCGAGGAAGTGGAGCGGAGGGTAAAAGAATATGAAGAAGGTAAATTTTTTGTTTGATGAATGACATCTTCCTTATATATTGAAACATTTGGAAGAAAGCTTGTATGTTGTCTGATGCTATTTTGTTTCTTCACATGGGAAGAATTGAAATATCTAATGGCTTGGCATGTTTAGATGGAATATTGTACCCAATGCATCTTGGTTCCATAATTCCCGTTGAGAATATTGAGTATAGTAGTTCCATAGTCTAACTTTTGTATATGAGCAGACACAATCTCTCTCTTGTAACATTTGTTTTTCTGCATCTTCTTGAAGCTTTTTAAAATGTATCTCTTTCTTTATCAAATAAAAATTGTGTTTACTAGTTAGAATCAATTAATCAGATACTATAATTATGCAGTGTTGAATTCTTTCCTAGTTAGAATATGGTTTGCGAGCTATTGCATAGGAGCGGAGGTTTTACCCTGTGCGCACCCAAAGGGTAGCGGCTGCGGGTTTCCCTTGTCATAAAAATAAAAAAAATAAAAAAATATGTGTTTGTACTAAAAACAAACGTTTGTTTGTCCTTCATGTCCATTTCTGGTCTCTTGTGGTTAAATGTTGATCCAGATCTAGTTTTAGCCAAGCTTTGCAGAAGAAGTACAAAAAAAAAACTAGCCTGCCGCTTTCCTTTGGTTGAAAACATGCCACCAGAGACAGTCAGAGAGGCTGAAGTTTACTTGTTTTCTTGATACCTTTTTTCTTGTTTTATTTCCATGCAATGCTGACTTGCTATAGACATATTAAAGTGTGATTCACTTACTATCCTTTTCTTGCCTTTCTTTTCCTATCCTGTCTTTGGTGTTTTAGAAATATGGTCTGGCTAACTGCTACACCGTCGGAGAACATGAACTAAGAATTTGTAGGGGTTTATTATGTGGCCTCGGCCCTGCTGTTTTAGAATAAACATATTTACTATTGCTAATCCATGTCAAACTGTTTGAAGGCAAAACTGAATTTGGCCCCGGAGAGGATGCTCATGTAATTGGTGACTGTGTTAAGGTATTGGTCTGATGAACTTATTACTTGTTTGACCCTGTCATCTCATTCTGCTGTTGAATATCTTAATTCTCTTTATTTATGATTGGAGCTACCCTTTATGCAGCATGTGCTTCGTGAGCTTCCCTCATCTCCTGTTCCTGCTTCCTGCTGTACTGCTCTGTTGGAAGCTTATAGTAAGTAAACTTGCCAACATTTGTTAAGAGATTTTTACAATTATTTCTCAGAGTAAAGTGCTTGTTACTTTGCAGTTATTTCTAACAACCATCACAGCTCCCTTCCTGATGTTTCTAGTAGTTTTTTTTTCACAATTTTGCTTGTTTTCTTATTGTCTACTGTATAGATCCGATGAATAGAGTGCCTTAATAAATAGTTCAAATTTCTTGGGCTTCCAATTATCAAAGGCTAAAGGTTTTGAAGCAGTAAGATTTGAAAAATTTAAGATTTTATTGAAGTTTGAGAAATTTAAGATTTTATTGAAGTTCTTGGAACTTTGAGAGGAACTTAATTCATCTCTTTCTTTGTCAGTCGTATAAAGTCTCAAGATATGAAATTATCTGTTGGTCCATTTGTTGGTCGCCAGAACTGTTTCTGTTCATTTTGGTTACATGTTCTACTTGCTTGTATTTAGTTAACATTCTTCAGTTTAGTCAGGTAGAACTTAAACAAATCAGTTTTCTTACTTCTAGTTGTTTCTCTTTTTGGCCCAAAGAAATTGATCGAAAGGAAGCCCGAGTTAATGCTATGCGCTCTGCCATTCTTGAAACATTTCCTGATCCAAATAGGCGCTTATTACAGAGGTATACTCTTTTAGTGATCTGCTGATATGGTTGTGTATTTCTGTTTTGATCCTTTGTTTTTATTTTTGTTACTATCTTTTATGTGGCCGATGATGTTTTACTAGGTGAAAAGTTGTTTATGATATATAATGGATCTGTTTTGGCAATTGAATGCTTACAATCTCTTTGTTTTATCGGAACAGTTATAGAAAATATGTAATGCTGAGTGGATCATCTGTAATTCCCTGATTTCTCAGCCAAATAAATCCTTGGAAATCTTACTGATTTGTTAATGTCACAAGAAACAAAAATTTATTTGGATAAATCAGTATTGTTTGTTGAGCAATTGTTTCTGCCTGTTGTCCATTAACTTTTTATTGAGACAGACTGTATTTTATCTGGATTTAAAATTGTTACGGTTTGCTGGACAACGGTTTCATTGTCTGTCCATTAATTTTTGGTTAAGACATTAGTTTAATCATTGCCAAAATGTCAAGAAAATAAATGGAAAAACAAGAAGGATCTACATTTCAGCCCCTTGATTTGCTTCCATATGTTAGATGTGTATGGGTGGACGAAAAACTTTCTTTCGTATAGCAGTTTTTCATGTAGCACCATATTCATGTGATGTGATGCACCATTGTAATGATTGATTAATTCTTTTTGTCTAAAATGAACTTCATTTATCTGAAACTTAATTGGAGAAAGTAGGGAACTGAATGAAATTGAATTCTAGAGGAGCAGATGATAGTAAGGAGTCAAAAGGTACAGTTTTATATATTTTCATGAACATCTTTCTGGAGGTTTATAAAATAATAAATATACTAAATTATGGTACAAAACAATAGGCAAAATTAAAGAAAGTACAGTTGGTCATCTATACTTCCAAAATTGAATAGGGATTCCTGTGTACTATTGTGAACTGACTGAGGAATCTCTATATTCTTCAAAAGAGCTATTTGATGGTTAAAGCTCATCCAGTTGACTATTATTTATCTCAAAAGGACAAAGTTTCTCTACTTGATTATCATGTTCTGTTTGCGTTTGGCCTGTTATTGGTGGTAGAAAAATTAATTACCCCAAAACAACTTGGTGTGGAGTTATACATCCGCGTTGGTCACTACGCAACTATAAACCTGCCCTTTCCCCCTTTCTCCAAATGTTTCACCCAATTAATGCACCTCACTGGTTTATGCTGGACTGCCCTCTGTGTCTCTATTTGCAATTATCTTGATGGGAGGTGGTTAATCCCTGGGGTTATTCTGGCCAATCTTAGATATTTCCTTTTACTGCCATGTTGTACGTCCATTTTGCAAACTTTTCAAGCAAGAAGATTAGTTATGAGAGGAGACGCTCTTTAAATCCTCAGTTTTCTAGTAGTACACTTCAGATCTGTACATTGTTTTAGTTTCCTCTGTCTTAATTTGAGGAAGATGAACTTTGTAGGCTAATGTAAATATTTTTTGTTTTTTGTTTAATTAAAAGAAACCTATCATTTTGCCAACCTTACCTGTGAAGTTGCTAGTGCAGAATTCTGAAGATGATGCATACAATTTCTTCACATCATTCTGAAAATCGGATGACACCATCTGCTGTTGCTGCTTGTATGGCACCATTACTTTTAAGGCCTCTTTTAGCTGGCGAATGTGAGTTGGAGGATGATTTTGACTTCAATGGTGACAATTCTGCTCAGCTTCTTGCTGCTGCTAATGCAGCCAATAATGCCCAGGCTATCATTACAACCCTTCTCGAGGAGTATGAGAATGTTTTCGATGTAAGTTGCTCAATCCTTGATGAAAAGTAAAACAGTGAAAATCTTTTAAGATCATCTCTTTCATCTTTTTCCCTTGATTTACTTTTGTTGGTTTTAGCTTGGTCAATCCTACAACAATGTGTATCGGTGGACGTGCTTAGCTATTCGTTGTGTTTCTTACAGGATGATAGTCTACATAGGTGCTCCATTTCAGCGGATTCTCAAATTGGACATAGTGGGAGTGAAGAATCATCAGATAATGAAAATATGGATATGAAGGACAATGGTTATCATGATGCTGAAAATGAGGTTGACCCAGATACCGATGGTGATTGTGATCGCATATTGAGTGGTAAATTAAGCGAAAGCAGTGGTTCCGCTGCCAGTGATCTTTATGATTATAAGGTTCTCTCTTGTTCCCTTCATTCTCATGACTAAAGATTCTGTATACACCCTACACTGGGTATGTTGTTGCAGTCGTATAGTCTGTTTGTCCAAGCTTTTGAGAAGTCAACAACAACATACCAGTGTAATCCCACTAAGTGGAGTTTGGGGAGAGTGGTTTAACATAGTCAATCCTACAACAATGTGTATCGGTGGACGTGCTTAGCTATTCGTTGTGTTTTCTTACAGGATGATAATCTACATAGGCTACGTAAACCTAACCCCTACCTTGTGAAGGCAGAGATGCTGTTTTCAAAGGCCCCTCCGTTCCTTCTGAAACAGTACTTACTCCCTTATTACCCAAAGCAGGGGTCAAGACAAAAGGACAAGAGATTTAGAAGAATGTTCCCCAATAGAACCCAGGGAAACCCCCTTTCTAGAGCCAACAGTCACACCGACCCCGTCTCCACCTACCCCAAGCAACTAAAACCTGTTAATATGGCTACTGTAAATATGGCTGTTAGCACTGCCTTTTTGCTAATGGAATATAACTCTGTTTCCTTTTTAAAAAAAATAATTTATCACCAGTTTGGCGATTGTAAAACTGTCCTCTAAATAACTTTTGAAGTTCTCTCTTTCTCCTATTTTTTTTTTCATTTGACAAAAGTCACTTGTTTTTGTGATGACTCAATTTGAGTTGTTATGGAACATAATCTGAGGTTACGACCACATTTTTCTTAGTAGATTAAGTGTCATCATTGATTACTTCTAAACTTCCTGCGAAGTAGTCATGTTATGGGACTATATTTCAAAAGGGTGTCATTCTGAACAAAATGTAGTGGCAGTGTGTCCATTATTACTCCTTAATCATGTACGCATGAAAAATAACTCCATAATAAGCTGGTAGAAACTCAGAGAAAGTTACTTTGATATTTGTGTCATCTGGCCTTATAATTGTTAAATTTCTTAGATGGACTATGAGGAATTTAGAACCCCTATAGCCTCTGTGTGCTATGTTCTGTGAGTATTTATTTGGATTGCGTTGATTTTCTGCACAGGGGGTTGGAGGGAATGACTCAGATATTGGATCTCCAAGAGATGGTTGTTTACAAGAAGTGAAATTGAAACCAAAAGTGGACCCTCAGCCACTTGCAGGCTCTAATGTCCCATTGCATGAACAATTGGAAAGACGTGGAAATGAGATAAACGCTTTTCGCGAATTAGCTGTTACTGAGTCTCAGCGATCCATGGGTGAGATACTCTCATCTATGGATCCTGGGCCACCCCTGGGTGTCCCTGTACCTGATTCTGGCATAGAGAAACTGAGTGGCAAGCTAACACCTTCAAACCAGAATGTCAAAAGGTCAACATTTTGGGGGAGAAGCAATGTGAGTGTTGGCATTTATTTGTGAACTTCATTTTCCGATGAATACCCAATGTTCTTAGTGCAAAATATGAGGCATTAATTCCATGATTGCAATTAGAATGTTGATTTTTGTTACATAAAGCATTCAGGAGTAGGTGCCGTTTTATTCATGCTAGGATTGATGTGAAAATCCACAGATTTTCTCGTGTCTAGAATAGCCTACACTAGATCCTATAAGTTTGAACTGTGACTTCATTTTGATAGAGCTGGTGATTAGGATATGTAAGATGGGTAAGCATACCTGTACTCATTTCTTGCAGACATAATGGTGACAACAGCTAAATGTGCTTGCTGATTAAGATGGGATTGTCATTCATAAACACTATTATTTGTGGAAAACACATCAGTACCCTCATCATCTGTGAAGAGTTGAGATTAAATTTGATAAAATCATTGAATATATACATCTGTTTCCGTATCTATTATAACAAATATAAACAGGATAATTTGTCTGCTTCAATAGATGTATCATGATTGCTGAATAAGGAATCTAATCCTCTTATTGTTACTTTTGCACAGGGTAGAAGTACTCCATCAACAGAATCAATTGATTCTTCTGGAGAGGAAGAGTAAGGCTTCTTCTCTCTCCTGGTATTTAGAGACTTATTTTAGAATTTGAGTTAATTGAAATATGACTCCATCTTGATTGAAGAAGAATTATGAATGGGTGTCTCTATGGTACCAAAAAGGATTTTAAATTCTTTTATATCTAGATGGTTTAATTATCAATAAATTGTATATCTTATTTTTGGTCAAAGTCGGGAGAAAGACAAGATTCTGTGATGTGAGAGCTGTAGATTGGTGATTGGTCAAGTAGTAACAAATGATAATACCTTAAATAGTTGTGTAGCTGATTTAGACCAGTCTTTTGTCCTTCAACTAAACTAGTTGAAGGAAGATACTAATAAATAGTCAAGTTCAGGGTGGGGGTGAGGCAAGGTGATTATGACAATGCAAAGTCTTGGTGTGCTCTGAATTAAATGTGCCAAGTTTAGGGAGGTTTTAGGTATTCTTCTTATAAAAAATTTATGATCTTAATCTAATGAAACAAAAGGAGGGGGACATTGTGCGATTAAAATAATGCTTTTATTTAAATGAAATGTTTGTGCAAGTAGGCATCTTTTTACTTGTTGTATCGTGCTATTTGGAAATTGCTGCATTGGTTTGTCAGTGTACCAATGCCATCTGATGTCAACACCTACTATTTTTGTAAATATGCATATTATGCTTGTATCCTGCTAGCTGACAATTTCTGCATTGATATTTCATTGACTCAATGCTCATCTATTTCTCTATGCCTTTCAATTTAAATTTTGTATTCTGTTGATTTGTATCCTCTCTGTAATTCAACACTGGAAGAGACAATGCTTCAGGTAAGCTGGAGTTACACTAAATTTATGTTTCCAAGCTTGTTTGTGGGTTATAAACTTTAGAAGATGGCCTCTATGAATGAATTTTTGGGCAAAGTACATTAGTTTTCATCCTTTTATCATTCGAAGTCTCTAAGATGAGCCTTTTTGACATGTCAACAGGCTTGCTATACAGAGACTTGAGATAACAAAAAATGACTTGCGCCATAGGATTGCGAAGGAGGTATAGATCCCAGTTTGTGTTTTATTTTATAATTCATGAGTTTCATTCTCTTCTTTGCTAAGTCCATTTAGTTTTGACCTGTGTTAGGCAAGAGGAAATGCGATTCTACAAGCAAGCCTGGAGAGACGAAAACAAGCTTTGCACGAGCGTCGCTTGGCCCTTGAACAAGATGTATGAGAGTAATTACTCCCTGATAAGACCACAAAGTGTTGTCCATTTAAGCTAATTTATTTATGCTCTCTTTAATGTAGCAACTGCAAAACTCAATTGCATTGCATGATTCTTGATAACCTTGTGCTTCTTTTCCTTTCTATATATGCATATCAATTGTAATTTTTTTTAAAAAAAAATTCCCTTATTTTATGTGGTTAGTTGGCTGCTGTTGACTAATATCCCTACCAATCATCTGTTTCTTCTCTACTTTGTCCAAGTTTTCATCTTTTGGTCACAATTATAAATATAGCTGGTTTTGCTACTCTAGTATGATTCCTTATTCTTCTTAAGATGTGTTCTGCACTTTGTAGGCTGAAATTTTTGCACTCACAAGTTCACACTTTTTTTTGGTAAATTATTAAACCACGTGTAACTTTTATGAAGGTGGCTAGACTACAAGAACAGTTACAAGCTGAGAGAGACTTGAGAGCTGCACTAGAAGTTGGTTTGAGCATGTCTTCTGGACAGTTGTCAGGTTCTCGTGCTATGGATTCCAAGGTTGTAGCGATGATCTAGTAACTGTTGGCATTTTCGTTCCTATTGATTTGCTCTATTTCTAATAAGGTATTTTACTTTTATGAAGACTAGGGCTGAGCTTGAAGAAATAGCCCTTGCGGAAGCAGATGTGGCTAGATTAAAGCAGAAGGTTGCTGAGTTGCACAATCAACTTAATCAGCAACGGCAGCATCATTATGGCTCATTAGCTGATGCCTGTGATCGTTATCAAAATGGGCCAAACCATAATTCTCAGTTGTAAGTGTAATTTCAGTTTTTTGTACTTTTTCAAGTGTCCTTGTTTCAATTTCAAGTGCTTCTTAGTGGCATGCAATAATTGAGAAGCTATTGTTGTTTATAACTGACTAGAAGAGAATTCCATTTTGATCATGGGCTGTTCCATTTTATCATGTCTACATGACTATCTAAACTATAAATCAAATTTTAATTCCAGCACCAAGTGTTTCCCAAGCTAATGATATCTTTTCTTATTCCTTGTTATAACCAGAAAACCACTCAAACCATTGCAACTGCTAGTGATGCTGCCAATAATTGATTGTCATGATAGCTCTTGGTAAATCAGTAGGAAAAGCATAAGAAAAAGATCTTTTAGGGCATAAAAATTAAGAATTAATACACCCTTCCCAAACCCCACTTGTGGGATTGCACTGGGTATGTTGTAGAAATAAAGAATCAATATGTCCCAGTGAGAAATAAAGATTCGGGAGAGTACTATTAAGATGCGCAATATTCCTGTCTTACACAAAGCCCTTATTATATGCATACTTTACACAGTACTAAGTACTTAATTTTCAATGTGGGATACTAAGTGTAGTGTTATATATCATAGCTGACGGTTCCTGTATGTGAAAATATATGATTGCTTCGTACTTGATGATTAGCTTCAATTCTAAATACTCTCAAGCACTGCATTTTGACGTACTTGATGTCATTCTATCGTAGTAATTTGACTAAGAAGTGCTTGTCTTATAACGTACAAGTCTAAATAATTTTTAGTTATGTAGTCTAGTGGTGGATGTTGCGGGTTTTCAATTTCTAGCTACTCAACACACATTGGGTATGCCATAAGCACAAGCTGACATATGTTTTTTTCTAAGATGTACATTTATCTCTGCAGTGTTATTTCTTTATCTACATGAAATATTCAAGGCTTTCTTATATAGCAGCTGATTTTTCTTTTTCTTTTTTTCTGTTTTTTTTCTTGTTGTCTGCATTCATGTTAAGAGTACACAGATGCACTGTACCTTTCCAAAGAGAATGATGGAAGTGATCCTAGTTGGAGCATTGCATGCACTTTCCGTTTCTTTGAATATTTATATTTTGATAAAGTTCTCTTTACTTACCAAGTGTATTTTCCATCTGTAGGAAATATTACCAGCAAGATTTTGACACGACACTCGCTTTCTGTAATCATGAAAGAAGACAAAGAAATGAGGTGATTTTCTCCTCCTGTATATATTGGGTTTTATATAAGCATATAAGTGGTCATGCATTTTGTATGAACTATTTTGGCCTTCACACATTCTTTTCGAATTATATCTCCGTGGTAAAAGTCAAACATGCAACATCCTCCCTTGTTTTGCACATTCTTGGTCATGCTGTCAGTGATGTGTTTTTGAGCTATTAATTAAGTTGCGTATTATTGTATTTTTTTCGTATTGTTATAGGCCTAATGGCTTCTTTCTCTTTCTCCCCTCCCTGTTTTGATGGTCTTTATTCTTTTTTAGTTCTATTGGGTGATCAAGTGCCATTGTCTGAATCTCGAGTCTCAAGACTATGTTTTGTTTTTGTAGTCTTGTGTGGAGAGACTGCTTGTTGCGAATAGATTCCTTTGCCCTTTATCTTGCTTTACTTTATATAATTTGTGAGCTAATTTAAAAGATCTCCTTCCCTTGATATTTTACAAGTTCAATACTTTTACTGCTAAACGTGATGGCTTATCAGAAGAAAAAATGAAATGGATTTATGTAAATGAATGCAGTCTTAAACCTCATCCATACCTGAAAAAATATTAACTGATTTTTCTCTGGATGACATATTCATCCAGGGAGCATGCTATAATTTTTTTCTGAGATTTCAATTTTTTTATCATTTGGAATTCGCAGAAAACTGAAAGGGTAAGATATTGAAAGAGTTATTATGGCTGAGCTCTACGGACTTGAAACATGTGAATGTTTTTCTGACTAATTTATTTATTCGTGAAAGAAAATACAAGAAGATACAAATTATGATGTTTTATATGCTGGAAGTTGCGAGATTTTTTTTCATTTATAAAGATGTTCAATTAAATGCAAACATTCTAGACTATAGGTTGTGGAGTTGTAAATTGATTTGTTGATTCTATGTTTGTAGTTTATAGAATTTTCTCATATGGTGAACGTTCCAAAACGATGCAGGAATTGCTGGGATCAGATTTGAGGAATATGAAAGGACAAGTACTGACATCCACCTCTGGTATGAGGCAGCCTGCTCGGAAACAACTCCGAGAGACAAGCTTAAGTGATTCTAAGAGTACTGATGCATCAACAGGTCTGTCTGTGGGTGAATGCGATGCTGTTGATTCTTCCCCCCTGCATTCCACTTCAAAGGCCACTGAGGTAACAATTGAAAACTTCATCTTTTTGTTCTCACACAAAAGCATGCACGAGTGGGCACACGAAGGCTCCAACACATTAGTACATATGGATGACCCCACTGATGTAGAGATAATACATCACAATTTTGCTAGATCATTTCTATAGATGGTAGCTTGTGCGTACCTCGACTTGACTGTTCCACACCTCACTAGTATAAGTATCGGGTAGTCTTAGGTATAGATTTGAACCCTGGTTTCCCATTGTTTGCACCCATAAATGCCACTTTAGCCAAATTTGGACCACGGTTTGCTTGTATCACTTTTCAATAGTAGAAATATACGCCATAGAGTTGGCACTTCTTTTAAGATGAAGTTAGTACATTTGCTGAAATGTTTAGTGTCATTTTGTGTGGTCTTTTGACCATTATTTTAGCAGGTTATGGATTATACACGACACCCTTCGGCTGCATCTTCCACTTTGGTTGAATTAACAACACGTCTCGACTTCTTCAAGGAAAGACGCTCTCAACTGATGGAACAACTCCATAACCTTGACCTAAACTATGGATCAACATCTCATCAACCTATGTACAAACCTTCATCTCCTCCATGGAACTAATTGCAAAACGGAAGCTGCAACACTCCCCATCATCTGTATATCCTTCGTGTATTATAGCGTATAGGTTTCTCACGTACTGTATACTTCGAGGTATCGTTATTGTACTCATCTCTGCCCTTTCTTTTTTGGTTGTATTGTTGTTATCTGTCTTGTTAGTGATCTCATTAATTCTGAAATTCATACTGTAACATAATAAACTGTATATTATTGTGTTGTCTAATAGACAAAGCACCTTTGCTGTGTGCAGTTGGAAAATTTTCATGTATATTTGATGTTAGTAGTTTTGTTGAGGCTGTGATTGGTCCGAAGGGCGGGTCGATTTCTCGGTTATCCAAAAAAAAAGTAATTTTGTTGAGGCATGTCATGTTACTTGGTACTTTGGAACTAAGATAATTGTGTCATAAAACCAATGGAACCACAAATATTGAGCTCAAACAATCTCGTCATACATATTTTGGAAAATTCATGAATTTATACACACTAAAATTGAGATAATCTTAAATTTTTGTTTTGTGATACAAACTTCAAAAAGCCACTGTTATGGTTTGGTTACACATTGTAGTACGTACATTCATGGATTAGTACACACGAAAAATTGAAAATAATTTTTGATTTCTGGTTTGGCATACAAACTCCAAAATGGGTGAGGTATGTTTTTAAAACACAATGAGTATCATTTGATAGGTCATAAATAATGAGCCCATAAAATTGGGGTTCAAACAGTGTCGATCACATATATTTTAGAAAATATATGGTCTAATACACACGAATTATCAAAGATAATTATGAAATCCTTTTTTGTGACACATAGAGTCCTAAAAAACGTTTTGTTTATCGTCACCAATGTACCCACAAAATTTAAGCTCAAATAAAGTTAGTCACACACATTACAAAAAATTGAGATAATCTCCATCTTTCGAAAACAATGAGTATTCATTTAATGAGTCGTCATCAATGGACCAACAATATTTAAGAACAAACATAGACGATCACACACATTTGAGAAAATTCATGCTCTAATACACACGAAAATTTGAAATAATCTTAAATTCCTGGTTCGTAACATAAATTCCAAAAAAGTGACATGCGCCTTTCGAGGTCGTAATCAATATGTACACAAAATTTAAACTCAAACAAAGCCGGTCACACATTTAAAAAAAAAAATCATGAGTTAATACATATAAAAAAATTGAGATAATTCTGAATTCTTATTTCGTGATAGAATAATTACTATAAAGTGTATTATAAAGTGTATTGCCAATATATTTTGCTTGTACCATATACAATGTTCTATTCTCTTACACAAATATAATGTATATGCTATATTTTGTAAATATACAAACGAAATAATACATAAATATGACCCTTAATTTGCGTTTAGCGGACAACTATGTCCTCCAATTTTGAGTGTGCACAAGTAGACACTTGTATAAATTAAACAAGTAGACACACATATTCTACTTGACATAATACAAGTAAGACGCAAAATTGTCATATAGAACAATATATCTCTTTGTTCAATTTTATACAAATTATATATTTATTTGTGCACATTCAAAATTAAAGGTCATAGTTATCTACTGACGTCACGTTAAGAGTCGTACCATGCCATATACAAACTATTGCTATATTTTGTAAATAGAGGTCAAATTATTCTATTTATGAAAATTTTCCTTTACAAAGTCATTGCCGTGGACAAGTGTCAAGGAAGTAGAAGCTTCAAAATCTCATCTGAGCGTCACATGTTCCCATAATCACGCCAACAAATTCCAACCAAAGAAAACCCCCTTTCCCTTTCGCTCTTTCTGCAACACATGAACTCATTTTTGTGCTAATCAATGAAGGTTTTTAGGTACTTTTCTCTCTCTCTCTCTCTCTCAGTTAGAGTGATTCTTGTTTTTCCTTACTTAATCCTCTTTTGGGTGTTCAAATTGTAAAGTTTCTTGCTTTATGGTTTACTATTCACTTTCACTGCAAATTCTGTGTCTGTGTAGTAAATGGTATTCAAATTTTATGTCTTTTATGTTGTGTTATTGAATTTGAATGTTGTTTTTGGGATGTGGGTTTTACTGATTCTTGATTGGCGGTGGTACTGGGAGAGGAGGAGGAGGAGGGAAATGGGAAAAAGAAACCTTCTTTTGGGTATTAAAATTGTTAAGTTTCTTGTTTTATGGTTTATTATTCAGTTTCACTGCAAATTCTGTGTCTTCAATAGTAATGGTATTCAACTTTTATGTTTTTTTTTTTTGTGTTGTGTTGTAGAATTTGTATGCTATTTTGGGATGTGGGTTTTACTGATTCTTGATTGGTGGTGAGTACTGGGAGAGGAGGAGGAGGAGGAGGGGGGAAATGGAAGAAAGAAAGTTTTTTTTTTTTCCTTAAACAAATTTAGATAATAGAAATATAAGAACATAAAGACCCATATAGGCAAATTTTGTTTGTCTTGTACGCAGAGCCAATTCGAACCCATTCCGTGGAAAATTACATTGTTTATCTATGTTGCTCGGACTCTTCAAAAATGTTGATGTGTGCGTGTCGGATAATCCAAAAGTAGTGGTACTACTTATGTGTAAATTTCTCAAAGTATAGCCAGTTACAAGCCTGGATAAAAGATAAGGGTTGCGGTACAAGTATAATAATAACCTAATTGTGATGATCCTGTAAATGGTGAATACATTAGACGTAACCACTTAAGCAGCAAAGTGGAATGGATATGGAGGGTTCTCTTTTACCTGTAAGTAGAACAAAAGTAGAGTATTCATATTCCTATCCCAAGCAATTTGGGATTTAAGCGTAGTTGATCGTCTAGTCATTTGACTTGTCAGAAAGTATGTTTTTTTTTCTCGAATAACCAAGAAACCGTTGCACCTAGATTTGAAACTCGGTGGATAATTGATCTTCCACTTAATCATTGTCCACTTAAATACACACTAATGAACGGGGGAAGATTCAAACTCGTGACATGCATGTACCACACAACTCGTGCGATACGATCATATTATTGAATCAAATCCCTAGGGCGCTAGCCAAAAGTAAGTTCTTAAGAAGGTTAAAGTCCTAACCAAGGTTAAGGCATCAAGTCTCACAGCAATAACTCTTATATTTCTCTATGTCAGTGAAAATGTATCAACCAGATGGAGATAGTGAAGATTCTACTACGTTATCTATAATCAGATGCATCCAGTTGGAGGGAACATCATTCGCTTACTTTGTAGCATAAGCTTCACAGTGCAAAAGCAAGTAGTTGAGAAAAGAAAGTAATTTGGTCTTCTCATTACGAATACATTGTTTTCTCACTAGATGTACAGTGCGAAAGCAAGATGTTGAGTCTTCTTATTAGTCATTACGAATACATTGTTTTCTCACTAGATGTACATAGTGAGAAATGTTGAATAGAAGCCTATGCAACAATTGGATTTCTTGAGGGATAATAGTCGTCTGAATAGCTATTGAGTTAATCTTTCCTCATTGCAGGGAGAATGGTGTAATAAGATGTGAAATAAAAGATGCGTCTTTGGAGCTTCTCAATGTCCTAGAATAGGGTCTGCCTTTATCATTCTTTTGGAAAATCTCCAACTAGAAGTTATTTGATCATGTAAAGGGCTCCAAGAGTCTGATGGCAACGTAAATTTATTGCTACGTTCCAGATTAAACTTATTTGCTTTAATCTCACGTTCTTTGCTACAGACCTTGTCACTTATTCTATAGGATGACCACTTTATTATTTGATCTATTATCTTCCTCTTCGACGGAAACGCCTAGTTGGTGTCCCCTTTTTACTATTCGTCATCACAGAAAATCTGGGATACAAGCTTTAGAGATTCACCAAGGACCAATTAGTGGGGATCTTACCCTACAATGCCCCATTTCTTACTAAGATTATGAGGGTGTTTGGACTGACTTATTTTTAGGTGTTTTTGGCTTTTAAGCACTTCTTAATTTTTAGAGGTGTTTGACAAAGACACAAAACACTTTACTTTAGGCTTAAAAAGTACAAAAAAAGTCAAATGCCAAAAGTAGGTAGCTACCTACTTTTGGCTTTTGACTTTTAAGTCACTTAAAAAAAGCTTATCCAAACACCCCCTATATCCCTTTCTACACGAATGTGCGATTTGAATATGTGTGAGATCCGCGCTCCCACATGTGTTTATAACTTTCATAGGGTAACATTTCTCCATACCTTACCTAGAAAAGATGGCTTAAGCAAAACCTCCATCTCTCCGGAGCTGTAATCCACTGGTGGTTACTCACGTTATGCCTGTGCCCCTCTTCCCCCCTACAGGTCTTGTTTTTCTGTTTTGACTGGTTACTGATTGCCAATGAATTAGGTGGTATTTGGACTCAGTTTCTGACCTCCTAATTTTGTGCACTCTCTTCTTCCAAAGAAACTGACATTTAAACAGTTGTATTCTGTTCTGCTGGAAGGTATATTTTTACACTCTATATGTGCTGTGTGCAAAACTGCAAATGCTATGATAGTGTGATTTTAATGCACACAATATAGATAAATTGTCTACGATGAAATGGACAGTACTAGTTATCTAATGCTTTTGACTTTTAAGATTTCCTTAGTCAACGCAATGGCAAAATATCTTCTTTATACTAGTCTGCTAGAAGGGGACAAATGATGTATTACTAAAATAGTAACAATCTTCACTCTCCAACCAAAGAGATAAAAGGAAGAAAGACAAAAACAAGGTCTCTTTTCCATATGAACAGGAACAACCTCCCCTTTTTTATGAACTGGTTGACAATATATTGGTTCATTGTTTGTCTTTTGAACCTCTTATACTGTTTTTTTCAAACTGTTTTGTTATGTGTTACTTGAAGGGGGGGCTCTTGGAAACAGCCTCTCTATCTCCACGAGGTAGGGGTAAGGTTTGCACACATTCTACCCTCCCAGACCCCACTTGTGGGAATACACTGGGTATGTTGTTGTTCATTCTTTTTGAAAATTGTAACTAAAAATTACTGCTGCATTTGATGCAATGATGTGTGGATATAGGTCCTCTGATTGTACAAGTTCTGGTGGCTGAAGTTGCGTATCGGCAGTTGCTTCCATCATCTAGCAATGGATTTTTCATTTTTCGGTAATTTCCCGTGGTTCAAACCCCATTCTGCAAATGATATGGCATCAACAGTTGCATCTACTAGCACCCTAATGCAAACACCTAAACAAAATGCTCAGTTTGATGCTAAGTTTTGGAAATGGACTGTGATTTCATTTCTTCCTTGGGCTAAAGGAGCTGAGGGTAATATTCAAATGCCAACAACTGTCAACAAGAAACTGAAAAGGCAACGGCCGTCTCGTGAAGGTGTAGACTCTCTAGCTCGGACGTCAACCATACGCTTTAGACCATATGTTTCTAAAGTTCCATGGCATACAGGTCCAAGAGCTTTTCTTTCTCAATTTTTCCCTCGATATGGTCATTACTGTGGACCAAACTGGTCGAGTGGAAAAGATGGAGGGTCACCAATTTGGGACAGAAGACCCATTGATTGGTTGGATTTTTGCTGCTATTGTCACGACATGGGCTATGATTCTCATGATCAGGCTGAACTTCTCAAGGCAGACCTTGCATTCCTCGAATGCTTGGAGAAGCCAAACATGAGTACGCGAGGAGATCCTCATGCAGCTCTACTTTACAAGACTATGTGCACATCAGGTGCAATAAATCGCTTCATAAAATTATTCTGTATCTACGTTATTCTCAACTATCGATGACTAATTTGGCAACTCTTATTTGTTTTCAATGCAGGCCTCAGGAACATATTAATACCTTACAGACAACAACTTATTACCTTACAATCTAAGCAGCTATCTTTTGGATTTGGATGGCTCGGCGGTATCATGGAACCTGCAAAATGCTTGAAAGATCGTTTCGTATGGTTGCAGAAGTAGGCATGTGAACAATCCCGCGCTTCCATTATGGAAACAGAAGCAGATGTAATCTGCATTTTAGAAAGGTGAAGATTTTGATGCAGAACCAGACATTTCTGGCAAGTATATTCCATAAGGTTTTAGATAAGATGGCTGTGTATATATGATATTGGAAATGAAAGTAACTCTAGTACTCCATTATGATATAATTAGTTGTGTAGCTATTCCACTGCTTGTATATTATTTTCAATCAACTTTGCATCAAGTGTAAATTATTTGCTATTTTATAGTAATGGATGTTTGGAATTATTGTATTTTTTGAAAAAATTAGACTTGTGGGCAAATCAAATACTATTGACAAGCATGGACATTGTCTATAGGAAGCAGTACTGTCAAAATAATTTGTCACTAGTCATCAGTTACGATCATCATTACTAACCATTATTATGGCAACAATCATCAATCAATCTCATCAGTCACCATGTTATATATTTTATTAGCCATCATTATTATTCACCAGTATCATTAACTATCACTATCATCCACCGCAACTATGAACTGTCACATCATCACTCGCTATTACCCAAATTCAATCATTAGCCAATATCATCTATAATCGGCATCTACAATCATCACGGCTAGCCATCACTTCCACCAATCCACCACATAATTTTTAAGAAATATTTTGTTTTATAGTATTAAATTAATATATATTTATAATTTTTAAAAAATATATTCATGTCTTAAGAAATGAATGATCTTAATTATTTTTTGATATTCAAATATTAATTAATACAACATTTTAACAATTTAAATGTGTATTCAAATGTTAATACATATCTTATTTAAATATGTATTCAAATTCGATGTTTTAATTTTAACAAAAATAATAATAATAATAAATAGTCGAATGCCTTAATGGTCTTCTGTTTTTTTTTTAAATTGCAAATAATTCATAAACACACCTTCCTCTAATCTATCCTACGCGAAAAGCCATGAATATTTAATAGAGAGAGAAAATAATTTATTTTTTTTTACTACAATTTCTTTATATTTTCCTAAGCATTTTAATTTTAATTATAATAAGTTCTGAATTATCACAAATTTTGGGTAGTTCTTGACTATGTAAATCTTGTTAAAGAAATATGATTTTGCACAAATAAAAAATTAGAACTCTGAAAGGCAAAACAAAGTTTTTTGTTATAATTATTGGGTTAAAAGTTTTTTAACGGGCTTATAAAAGAAAATTATCGGGTTATGGGTTCGGTTTTGATTTCTTAATATTGGGTTATAAATCGATAACACATTAAGATTGTAGTAATTTACTACATTACTTGTATATAAATATTAAAATTAATCTCAATACATAAATTAGTTATTGTCTTTGCCCTTTTGCCTTCAACTCACACTTTATAATGACTTTGAGTTCATGACTTCATATTATACAAAACGTCGAAACCTAAAGCAAGAACCCTATTTCTCTTAATTTCTCTTTGTGTTACACTTGTATAGTTCTTTTCATGTTAGCTATTATTGGTTTAATTTTATGAGCATTTGTAAAACTACATTATTGTCTTTCTCATCAAATTATTGGAGAGGTCTTATATTTGTTTTATAATCATTTTCTTATTGGTTAAACCGAAAATCGAACCATAAAGACCAAAATCGATAAACCGTAAATTGATAAAAAAAATATATCTTATTAATTTAACATATTTGAAAACCAAAAACCAATAATAAACCGAACCTGAATTGAACCAACCGATTCATACCCCTATTTTTCGCCTCTCAAAAATTTGGCCAAATAAGCTATAAATATATTTTCCTCAAATATAGTACGTTGTGAAAAAAAAATATGTTTTTTTTTATTTATGAAAAATAACTTCTACTACTCCCTTAAAACATTTATTTGCTACGAAAAAATTAATCAAATACCTAATTATTTTTTCAATTTCTACGAAAAAATTGATCAACTACCTATTTTTTTCAATTTCTACGAAAAAAATTGATCAAATACCTTCTTTTTTTTCAAATACGCATTTTGTTAAAGGAAAAAACACGTTTAACCTTTCGAAAACTTGGCCAAACAAATCGAGAGTGTAATCATATTTTTTTATCCTATTATTCGATATTCAAAAGTCAAAACTTGCAAAATGATATTTCTCCATTCGTTGGTGAGATGCAAGCAATGGCAACCTCCATATGCTATTTATGTCGCATAAAATTATATTACCCAAAATAAATATGACATCAAGTGCACTACATAAAGATCCCAAGTGAGGTTTTACCTAATACGTCTTTCTCAATAACATTCTACTTTAAATTGGGAGCCCGACTAATTCAGATTTGTATCGCGTACGATTTATTCGAGAGAAACGTTTTCTATCAAAGATTTTTTCGGACTCAGAATTTGATATGAAGTCTTTTAATTAAGAGATGAGTAATATCATCTGCTGCATCATATCTTTTGCTGGTTACTTGATACATTGGAATAAAATAAATTAAATTTGTATTTTAAAAAGAATTCTTTAAACAGATGTTATCAATAAAATCTACTACTAGATACTCTCATAGAAATGATACATTTTCTTAAAAATATTTTAAATGCAAACATTATCTTGAGATCAATTTAAATATTTATAGTTTCTCTAAGTATTAAATTCAAGATTAAAGTCTTATGTCAAGAAACAATAAGTCAAATTTGAATAAATACTATGTTTAACTTGAATTAAAATATGGCATTTTTTTTTGAATTTGGCAACTAAGATAACTAATAAAGATGTCACATTTAAATGCATCTGCCCATCCTTTGCAAAAAAAAAAAAAAAAAAAA